>CAJNDV010000002.1:325168-350330 GCA_905221635.1 Symbiodinium sp. CCMP2456
GCGTGTCCTGCAGACTTCACAGGAGTGGAGTGGGTCCGCATGGATGCCAGGCCATCTCCGGCGTGCCCAGCAGACTTTACCGGGGTGGTGTGGGTCCGCATGGACGCCAGGCCATCTCCGGCGTGCCCCGCCAACCTACCGGACATTTTGGCAGGCTCCGACAGGTCTGGCACATCTCCGGTAGCCAAGTTGTTTCTCTCCTGAAACATCAGACTGTGCGAAGCGGCTGGCTCACTCTCCCATTCGCGCAGCCAGTACTCGTCATGATCAGAGCTGTCCTAAAGCGCGACTTAGAGCCTCGGGCCTGCACTTCAAACAGCGAGCGGGCGTCTGCAAAGTCCTTGGCGACTTCAAGGAGCCGATCTTCTCGAGTGAAGCCGGAGTCATAGCCTCAGTGCTCAGACTGGATTCGGGGCGAAACCATCATGTCGGGCACTCTATTGCTTTCTACGATGGTTTTGCATTACAGAGTGCTTCTGTGCCACCGACCCTACGGATACAATCGCACAAACTTGCCACCTCCTAAAGAGGATACCCTGACGGTGCCTCAGACCGATGCCTTTCCCAAGGCTCCCACAGATGAATCGGCCGGCAAGCGCCGGTCCATCGTCGCCTGGAGATGGCTCGCTGACGACTTGCGCTGCTTCTGTTGGGCTATGCTACGACGTTGGATTGGCCGTCTGCCCATCCATGCATCAACCGCATGGCTCACATGGCCTCTGATCCTGAAGCAATTAGGGACAGTGGATTTGCAGAAGCCTCTTTACCGCCTTGCAGCATGCAGTACAGCAGTTTATCGATGATCTGTGAAGCAAACCTATCGGGTACCTTCTGGCGAAGCCGACCGGTCAACAGCGTCGAATCTCGAATGCACTTTAGATTCGAGCTGCTGCTGCGCTTTCGTCTAATGAAACTGAAGCCAGAGACACCCATCTTTGCGAGGCTGCGGGGCGACTCCGACCAGGAAGGCACGTCCTGTTCCATCACCTTGTCGCAACCTGCAAGCTAAAACCAGCCAGTGCCCGGACCCTCTCAATGATTGGGCACCCGGCCACGCAGGACATCCACAGCCACGCCGTACATGGAAGTTGCAAACTCCACCCACGTCTGACGATACTCCTTGCAGCAGGGAGTCAGGGACGTGCTGTGCCGGCTAGAGTCTAGGAGGTCCTCGCTGGGGAAGATGTTCTTGCCAAAAAAGGGATCCTCAGCAAAGTCGTGAGAGCTTCGTCATGCCACCTCCGACACCTGAGCCTCGTATATACTCTACACAAGTACCCCCAGCTGGCAGAAAAGGCTCGACTTTGCCTTCCGGGAGCTCCTCCTTCACGTTGAACAGAAAGCTGTTCTGCAACCTTTGCTTTGCTCCACCATTCCCGGAGTAGTAAACGCCCCTAGCTTCGACGAATTGGTTCAGCGTGAGAATAGATGCTTGGAATCTCCATGCAAGTGACTGCCGGGTGAGCAACTACCGTCGCGCAGCAACAAGGTTAGAGGTGCTCCTGCGAACCAAGTCGCAGTCTAGGGTTTGTTTAGCTTCAACCGCTTTCTTCTACCAAGATGCGGATGCGTCTCACTGCCTGGCATTGCAAATGCGTTTGCCCTCTGAGGAGTGACAGCTGCAAGGAAAGGAAGAAGCGCAAAGCTCCAGCCACGGATGAATGTGTTTTGACCGATCATGAAGGATTTGGCGAAATGTCGGGGCAGTTGTAGCGCTGCATCCTGGACTTCTTGTGCGATCTTTTGCGACCATTGACTGCTTAGACTTCATCCCCAGGCGTTGCAACTGCAGACGTCTGTGCGAACGATGTCAGAAACTGAATCTTTGCAAGAAGTACGCCCGCCTGGCGTACCGCTCCAACCTGAAAAATTAAGGCGCTGGGGAAAGACTTTGGCAAACCTACGGGGACACCTTGTGACTCCTGAGCCTTCTCCGAGCCTGTTGAACAATCAGCCAAGAACAAGCAATGCCGCTCCCAACGAGAGTTTCAGAAAAGAGGGGACCCTAACCCTAACATGAATCCTAAATAGCAAAGACAAATTAAAGCCTGCAGCTACAATAAGCCACGTTTCTTACATGCCATGCGGCCAGGGTAGGTGTTGTTCACAGCCGCCGCTCGTTCACGACCCTGTGGGTCCAAGAGTGCCAAATCGATGCCTGAAGAGGCTGAACAAGCAGCCTTGTGTCTGTGATATATATATATATATGCATATACATGTACATGTAGCTGCACACATGCAATTACGCATTCATATGTCACTCCTGGCGGGTCATAAATCTTGTCACTTTAATCGCGCTGTATATTGCATTGTCGTGCTGGGCCATGGGTCATATAACGCATGCCATGCATCATATCAAAACTATAACAAACCATACATTATATTATTTACAGAAAGCCAGATAGCGCCTCGTCGGAACCAGTTTGCATGTGTCGTGTAACGTGCGGTATGTCGTGTGTGAAGTCTTAAGCTCATATGATTTGCCTGATGCCCAATGTCATTTAGCATATCATATACTGTACATCTTGCATTCCTTATCGCTCGTATCTCTTGCCCCGTCTCAGACGCGATACCCATACACTCTAACCTTTGAAGATGGCCGTGGCTTTCATCATCTGCCGCCAAGGTGCCTGCTCGAAATGCCCTGCGACGTTTTTCGGCGTAACCTGGGCTTCATGTTCCTGCATCATGGAATGCTACCAGGGTTCAGGTCAGCATCTCGGATGTTCAGTTGGTTTACGCTTTAGAGGGAAAGCAGGTGTGTAGAAAGACCTTGGCACAAAACGCATCCAGGAACCCGGGATGCCCGTGATGGCCACAGCTCCGTAGGCGCGTGGGCCTCACAAAACGCATCTCAGAGCCAGACCGGCCAGACCAGGCAACTGCCACGTCTGTGACGGAATCTTGACAATACATCTGCCCCTGCAAAATCTTAGGCGGCAACCTGAAAAGGCCTTGCGAAGCTTGTCAAGAACATCGGGCGTGAGACTTTTCAACCTCGGCATGAAGCAGACTAAAGCCGAACAGCAGCCAGTATCAGCTCTCGAGGAGTATCAGCTCCAGCCAAGAACTGAAGAAGGAGCCGCCTCAAATTGGATCTCAGGGGCTCCTCATAAGTGATCTCCACCACAGGCTCAACCTGTATTTCTTTCACTGGCGCCAATGACATCTCCACCTGAGTGTCTCTCGAATTTCAGTCACGTTCACAGTCGGCACCCACCGTCAAGCAGCTCAGGCTTGGTGGCTTGGTGGCCTTGGCGGGCGGCGTCCACGATGACGGGCTCTGCACTTCTGCAGACATCATGGAGAAACCCTGCAGTGGGCCAACGCTTGGGGAAGACTTCTGTTGTTGTCTGTGCCCCACCTTCGTGGAGATGGCCGGCACGGACCGCCTCAGTGGATGTGCAGGCCGAATGCCCCGAAGCTGGCGACTTCCCGGCCAAGCCACGCCGCAGCCAGGCGCAGGCCTGCTGCCATCGGACCGATGCCTCGCAAGCTCTTCACGCAACGTACTCTCGCACACCCTGTCATCGTGCCTTGACGTGCGACTTGGGTGGTTGGAGCTTACCCTAGCAGCTTCGCTTTTGGCCACGACATTCTGAAGGGAATCAAATCCGAACGAATCTTGCCTTGTTGCCTGGTGCAGACCTCGTTGATGCAAGTTTCATGTCCGCGACAACGCCCGATGCCTGCCTTTCAATCGCCAACGCGATTTCGTGATGTACTGCACGGAGGACCTGCAGTTGATGCCGGCCATTCCGATTCTTGTACGGGGATCACATTTTGGAACTGACACCAGGCGTCTGACTGAGAAAGAAGTTGACAACTGAAGCCGGAAATATTTGTTTTAATGTATGCTTTGTCGACATTCCAGGCTGCTTCAAGTGTAGTCTGCATGGTCAGAACAGGACTCGAACTGCCAAACTTCGGCGTAATTAAGGCCAATGCCTCATGTTCATAGCGAATCCGACGTTGAACCTCGGGCAGGCGCAACAGGAGCCAGGCTGCAGACTGAGTGATCTGCAATGAACTGAACATTGAGTTTAAAGTTTGAAGAAGGGTTGAGTCAGTCAAGCTTGACCTTGCTGATGCAATATGCAAGGGACAGGAGCTCCCCCAGGGTGCGAATGTACCTGAGTATTGGTCTGCGCCTGGGCCCCATCGTGGGCAGCTGGCGGGACCTTCATCCTCATATTCACCTTCATCTCACTTCGTTCTACATCATTCCCTGTAATTGATGTAGCGGGCAGAAACCTTACCCTATACGGATCATCTCATCCGTTGAGATGATGAGATCATTGACATCACGACGCTTGTTTGTTCCTTTTAATTGTTATTGTTCGTTGCTTTTACTGAATCCTTGCGAATATTGAGAATTCGGGCTTCATTCGTTTTCGGAAAGTGTGCTTCGACCAGAGCTTCGAGAACTTCAACCACACTCCTGGAGGCATCCAGCCGCAGTCAAGACGTCGACCCCGAGCGCCTCTTCAAATTGTGCCGCATTGCAGCTTGGTAATCAACACCGGTGTGGGGAACCCTTGACCTTACTAAATACAACAGCGCAGGCGACAGGAGCCCCAGCGAGGGGTGAAAACCTACTTGCTTTGGTCTGCGCCTGAGCCCCGTCGCCTTCATCCTCATTTTCACCTTCATCTCCGCTCATGATACTCGTTTGTTTGTTCGTTGGTTTGTTTGTTTGCGTGTTTGCCTGTGTGTGGCTTGCTTGTCGGCTGCATCCCGCAAAGCATTTGCCCTCTCCTTGTGTATCGGGGGAGCTCAACGTCGACAATATTTTGTCGGCACAAGTTGCAACAAAATGTTTGCAGTGGTATCACTCGTTCTTTCCTCGGCTACAACCACTTGGGTAGCAACATTGGCCCCCGCTGGGGAGCCCGTGCCAGTGCGGGTTTACGGAAAGATATTAAGAGCAACGCTGGCATCGTGCTTTCAAGGCTCTAGAAGCATCCTGAATGAGGGATGTGTCCGCGAGCCCCCTGCTACTGCAGCTCGCTGCTGGTAAGTGGTAGCTCTTTTCGGCGAGGGCTTTGGGCATGCGAAACTAGTCAGATGTAGGCCTGAGTCGCCCGTAGAGGCGTGTGTCCCGAGTGTAAGTAACAGCTGGACAGGCTGGACATGTGCACAATTACACCTCCACGCAGAACTGGAACCCTAGGGTCACCGCTCACACTCCGGCTTGACACAGTGGGTAGAGCAAAACGAGATCAAATTAACGGCCTCGAAGGTCTTGTGCTCACTGCAAGCACTCCATTCCATGGTGGCGAAGTAAATTTGGAACCCTTGAAAACTTAGCGATCTAGAAACGACTGCACTGCATCACCAAAGACAGAACAGCCTTTGTCAGGTTTTCTTTTTGATATCGCTCACGGCTTTGGGGTGCCCCCAATTATGTGCAAGAGAAAAGCTCCGTGCCGCTTCCGTTTGCGCTCATCTGCACGCGGTCTTCCTTGCTTTATGCACATCTTTAGAACCTGCTGTGCCAGCCCTGTCGCTCATGTCATTGTGGTTGCCTAGTCCACTCGGTTCTTCGTATTGGGTGATCCAGGTTCTTGCTTAATGGCAGCACCCGGCACCTTTGCGGCTGGTCCCCCTCCGTCATCTTGGTGCTTCCGGCTCTTTGCCCGGCAATGCCTTTTCGTGGTAGCGGAGGTTGCTCCACAACCTTGTTGTGCCCCGGCATGGATTCTACAACCTTGGGTGTTCCCCGACAGCTTCACGGCTGGTCTACCACTGCTTTTTGGGCGCGCCCCAGTCCATGATGTCCCAACAGGCATCGTCAGCCTCTCGGTGTCCCGTGAATCGGGCCAGCGGTTTGTGTATTGGACTGTTGGTGGCCGCTTTCTCTTTTGCTGGTCCTGTCCGTTTTATCAATCGGGGTACTGGTGGTGGAGGACGAGGACGATGACGACAGTGGTGCCCTGCTTATTGCCTGGGTCATGGTCGTCACGGTAGTTGTTGGTGCTTGTAAGTCCGAGCGATCTCGGAGAGGATGCCGCTCGCGTCTGCCTCAGCGGTGACCGGCCACCAGCATATTCCGCGCTGCGCCTCCCTGTGCCCCCCTCTGCCTTTCGGTTGTGGCTGTAGTGGCTGTGGTGCTTGCTGCGGGCTCCGCGTTGCCACCATCTCGTTTTGTCGGCAGGCGGGCTGTCCACAATCTCTCCTCCTGTTTCCTTTGAAGCTGGTCCCCTTACCCCTCTCCCCTCGTTCCGGGCATGGGCGGCTGCTGCATAGCGTGTAGATCGCGGACGTGACCCCGTCGGTGTCCCCTACCCAGTCTACTGCGCCTGTTGCATGTCGTCTTTTGGCCTTCTGGGGAGTGGGGGTCGTTTATCGTCTTCCTGCAGGTCTCGATCGGCAGGTCCTCAGGTCCATGGGGCCCTGTCGTCATCTGGATCCCTTACAAGGCCGCGCCAAAAAAGCATGCTGCCCCGACATACTACTGGGCCACCTTTGCACAGAGCAAAGGGCCAGGGCCTGTGCGTTCCCTGTGAGGCGTCGTCGTGAGCCAAACTTAACGGCACGTGGTCTCAAGCCCTCTCACCAGGTCTCCAGGTGATAACCGGATTCAGCCGGATTGCCACAAAAGTGAGAAACTCGAGCCCAAAATGGTGACGGTTTCTTTCTTTCGGCAGAGCTGTGCTGGGGAGACGGTCTCTCTCTCTCTCTCTCTCTGTCCGTCCGACCGTCCGTCCGACCGTACGTCCGTCCCTCCGTCCGTCCCTGTCCGTCCGTCCTTCCGTCTGTCTGTCTGTCCGTCCGTCTGTCTCTGGGTCTCTGTGTCTGTCTCTGTCTCTCGGTCGGTCGGTCGGTCCGTCGGTCGGCCGGCCGGGCGGTTGGTCGGTCTGTCGGTCCTGTCGGTCCTGTCGTTCCTGTCGTTCCTGTCGTTCCGTCTGTTGGTCTGTTGGTCTGTCCATCTGGGTGCCTGCCTGCCTGCCTGCCTGGCTAGCTGCCTGTCGCGGATCAAACGCCATCCCACAAGGGGGTAGATGAAGCCTGAATCCTCCGTGGTCTCCGAAATGGCCGAGCAGCATCACGTCAGAGCACGATGAGCAGCTGAGAGCGAACGGTTGTGCTGGGAACTCGCAAGAAAGCTGGAGGCTGCGGTCACAACGATCGGAGACCGTGCATGCCTTGAGAGCAGTATCTACAGTCTACAGTCCAAGCTGCCAATAACAAATGGATGGAGCATCAAACCTGTTCATGTTGGGGTCGGGGAGGCTGATGATGGCATCTCCTTCGTCATCTAATGATCTCATGCCTATAAAGTATCGGCTATATACCGCCAAGCTCTGGTTTTCCGAAGGAGTGAGACCTGGGCGATTCTTGAATTCTGAGAGTCGCATGCTGCGTTTGCAGACGCTCGGAGATTCAGTGGCAGACTCAGCGCCTGCGCAGGAAGCCAAGAGCATATCATCCGAGTCTCGCCAGGGCCCCCGGCCCAACCCCACGCCTTCGAAAACAGCGCCTTCTTTGGTCCGCTCCGCTACTTATTTGCCACGAGGCGACGACCTGAAAGAGAAAAGCAAAGACTTGGTTCTCTGAGAATCCTGGAATCCTGGGCCCCAAGCTGCTTGTGGCAATGTTCCAGACTGTCGTCTGGCATTCCACAAGGCTGGAAAACTCGGACAGCAGCTCCTGGGGTTCAAACGAAGTGACCTTTTCTTCTCAGGGCTGAGCTGCGCATTGTGCAGCCAGGTTGCAGCAAACTTCTCCTGAATCTGCCGGCATTCCCGCTCCAGCTTCAAAACCTCAAGGCAACAGGGCTTTGCCTTACAGTCCTGGGCCCCGGCCCACTCCTCATGTCAAGAATATCAAGGAGGATTTTGACTCCCTGCTCCGCACATGTGAACTCGTATATTCCACCTGGCATTTCTGGTTGCCCAATAGGGGACTCGGCTGACCTGCATGCTTCAAAACCGGTATTCTCGAAGGCCGCTTGCGGAAAAGCTGCGCCTCTAGGATTTACTTTTTTGGCCGAAGGCTCTTAGGGCCTTTAGGGTTTAGGTGAATGTTGGAGAAAGTCAGATAGTCTAACTCAGTCTCAAGATGGGCTCCAGCCGTGGCAGTGCCTCGCTCGGCTGCAGCTGCTCTCGCGCCAGCGCTGGCCGCGAACCGAAGCAGCGCATCACATCCTCTGCTTCGATGAGATTTCTACAGCGCCGCTCGATAACACTCTTGCAGATGGTGCAGATGAGAGTTTCAGGCTCCCCTCGATCAGGTTCGTGCCAGCACACGGGGCCACTGCATCAATGATAGCTTGACAATCTCATGGCTGTCGCGAAGCCGCAGAACAAGACACGTTGATGCAGCTATTTTCAAGACTGACAGGCGGGCCGCTGGACTCTTTATCACAGCAAGCGTCATTTTCGATCTGGTCTGGCACATGTGCAATGCTACCAAAGTCGGCCGTACCTCGGCTGTCCGTTCGCTTGTCATCGCTTGTCACCCTCATTCAGAACACTAGGCATCTGGCAGGCATCAAGTACGGCATGGATATTCTTGTACACACCACGCACATGCAGGAAGCCGGGCTGCCCATGAAGTGAACGAGCCGCACCACTCCACGCTGAGCGCGCTGGACCCTGGAACGGAACTCCTCCACGATGCCCTGGAGCCTTTGCACGTCGCTGTGCTGTCTGCGAACCTGTGCCGCTAGCTACGCCGCTGGACCAAGCAATCGCAGAAAGTGCAATGAATCACCGCCGGGATGCCGATGGCGTCGCATGGCTGCCTGCTGGCGCTCCTCTGAGTTGCAAGATAGTTCTGGTACCTGTGGTGCGATACTAAACTATCGCAACTAAAACCTGGTCAACCGAATGGAGCTGGCGGATGTGCACCTTAGGTTGAGTTCGCAAGTCCTGTGCCAAGCAATGGAGGAGTTTTTCACGGCTGCCCTCCTTAGTTCAGCGGAAGGCCATGGAAAGCCAGGCCTTTACAAGATCAGTGATAAGCCAAAAGCTGGACAACAGCCAACCACGCGGCATGACAAGAATGTCTTTAGACTTTCGTGTCAAACCCGCATCCAAACTGCAACGCACACTTTGCCAGGCATCTTGGGAATGCTTCATGTCGTTGAACATGGAGATGAGGTTTTCCAAGCCTTTTACTGCGGACTTTTGCAGATCAAGTATCGAACTGAGCTTTTGAGAATATGGGCAGGGGAAGCACTTGTTTAAGGTCGATGTTCGGGGTTTATTGGACTGAGGTCTCCAAGACCCACCTATGTCTCGAGATCCCTCTCAGGTCTCACAGATATGGCCAGCAAGCCTCTCAGCAGCAAGTCCGCCGGAAGCTGATCTTCCGTCGCTGTCACCTGCCCAAACGTTGCAACAGCTGCCGCCCGGGATGCAGGGCTTGTAGCGCAGATATTCATTGAACAGACCATTCTGATCCTGGTGGACTTACCTTGCTTCCCATGCTTCGCACGTGATGGCTGCCTCAGGAAGGGACCTCGAATGCATGTGCGGGATGGTGAAATATTAGAATGCTACACTGCGTTGCAAGACTATGCTGCCTGCATCGGCTTTCTGAATCACCACGTTGCTTCACAGATGAGCGTTTGCACACACACACACACAAGGCTTATGATGCATTGGAGCGCTTTTCCTTATGCTGTGCAAGCTGGACTTCTGAAGCTGTACTCGTTCCGGACTTCCCTTTTGGTGGACCAATGCCTCAATTACCGTTTCTACTGCAAAGTGAGTCATGCCTCTGCAGGAGGTTCCTCGGGTGGCTGCACAAGGCCGACCGGCTCTGGCATACCTCACGGACACCGAGAGGCATATCACTGGGTCGAGAAGGGGACAAGTCTTGATAGCCCGCACCTACCCAAGAAGACTGTCAATCATCAAGTTGCAAGATTCAATTTAACGCCAGTACCGAACGGATTTCAAGTACATATGCTTCAAATCAAAATAATTTGGGAGGGGGGCGATCAACATCCAAGCATCTTGCTGTGAATCATGACACGATATCGAGAGGCCTAGAATTAACTCCCATGAACAGGCTTTGAGCCTCTGCGAAATGCCCGGGATGGGTCTCCCTCATGCCATTCATGGCAGGTCCAGCTCTCAAGTGGCAAAACTTCTGGCACATGCAGACACCTACATTTCGTCTTGCCACACCGCTACTCATCCGCGTTCATTCCCAAATCAGTGGTTGCCTTTAGGCCTTCCCGATGGTATCTCCAATCCCTCTCTCCCAGAAGGCAGCTCGCCCAACTCAAGCTACCGTACGGTACCCTGTCGTGAGAACCCGCTCCCAAACCCTCTTGAGCACCTTCTTCGCCAGGACTTTTGCCCAAGTTGTCGCAGAGCATGCTGTGGGACTGTTGAAGAAACTCCTCATGCTTCCTTAAATGACATCGGATGCTGTCTAAGGCCTAAGGACATGCAGCATGCCCTGGCGGAATCCAAGAGGAGTCGTGATGGACACCTTCACTTGACGATGTAATCTGGCCGATGCGAAAAGTGGTAGCCAAAGTGAAGAAGAGGGCAACGAGGTTCTGCTCTGATCAGCTTTACTTATTCCTGCTGCGGCTTCTGTCGGCCAGGGTTACGGACTGACGTGATCCGAGAAACCGAGTATCAGATGAACAGTGTTACAAAAACATCTGGAACCGTCTGGAAAACGAACACACCAGGCAAAGCCTCAGACTCACACTCCTGGCACACAAAAAGTGTGTTGCCTACACATCGATGCAGCGAAGCCTCTGGCAAAGGTTGTGACCTTGGCATTATGCTGCAACCAACATTGATGACACCCGTAAGCATCAACGTTGCCAATTCAACCTCACCAGGTGAGCAACGTGCTCAATTTTGCTCAATCAGCAGTACTGCTGCTGATGACGTGCCACCGCGTGGGGGAAAAGAGACGACGCCAGGCTACAGTTTACAGTGCCACAAGAGCACATGCAGCCGTTCAGATGAAGGAAACCCGCGAAGCACTAAGGGGTCACTACCTGCAAATACCACTTCTGTCCTCATTTACTGTGCCCGATTCTCGACGGCAACACCCGCCAATGTGTGCCGATTTTCCTCCCTTCACGCACCATCATGCACGGCTGGGGCCCGCACTGTTGCCTATGATCTTCACCGCATCCGGAAGATCCAACTCGGGATTGTCAGTTCGGTCCTCCGGGCAGAAAAGGCAGCCAGGGAACATTATACTCTGTTCTGGACGATGCTCAAGCTCCAGAAAGGCCGTCTCAATACGTTTTCAAGAGCGACCCCTTTTCAGCTGCATACGCACGGATCGCGAGCAGCCATCCCGAAAAGACCGTGCCGTGTTGCCGAACAAGAAATTTGTTGGCCATGGCTACCGCGGCTTCCTTCAGGAACTCCACGCTCTTGCGGATCAAGTACTCGGCGTTCCTAAGTCAGCTTTTCAGCTATGTCCGTTCTAGCTCGTCAGCAGGCAAGGTCTCGAGTTCGTCATCTGACAGAACCGCTCACGAGATCGAAGTTTGAAGGTAGTTTGCAGTCAGAGAAAGTGGTAAGAGGCCCCAATTGCCTGAACTCTACTCTGCACCTACATCTCTGTCTTGCTTGCTGCGGGCCTGAGGGGGAGGTCTCCCTCCCCTTCTGCGCTGTCGACAAACGAAGTGTCCCAGATATTCTTGATGACGCTGGGGGAACAGTATGCCATGCTGAATGTCTTTTGCCCTTATCTAATTGGGACTTCGCTGTGTCAATGCATGTATGGCATACTTTCCAACTTCATTGTCAACGAGAGTGTACGATCAACATACTGCCCTTATCTAAAAGTTGCGAACTTTGTGCCATGTTGAACTAGACTCGTTCTTCACACCCCTTCGCACCCGGCAACGTTCGGGACGCAGTCTCTCTCTCTCTCTCTCTAAACAGCTGCATCTGTTGTTCGACCTCTGCTCTTGGGCCTGTGTGCTCCACAACGGCTCGTTTCAAGCTAGTCGTGCGCGCGTCACTTACCGAGAAAGAATGTCCCAGCACGGCTCAACAAACAGCATCGTGAGCCAAGGCTCTGCCGTGACATCTTTTCCTTCTCAAAGGCTTTCTTCAAAGACTGCGACGTGGCGATCTTGTTGGGATGGGCTGGATAGTCCTTGCACAAATGAGCCAATGCCGGTCAATGTGTTGATTTGACTGGTGGCGACCAAAGACGACTTGCAGGCAGCAGCCCACCTGGGACCCGAATCCACGATAACACATTATTACTGACACTGCCAAAGCACCATGGTCGAAGAAAGGGTGCCGACGGCAGGGTGTGGATAGAACAGAACTGATCTGATATGTCGGTTCATCACTTCTGCCACCGCTCAGGACTCATGCCTGCGCAAGGCACCGACTCTGCCACCAAGCAGCATCATCCTCCATCAGCACAATCCTGAGATTCCGAGATTGTGGCTGTAGTCTGTCCTGTTGGCTTCGCCATTCCGTGCTGATCTAGTACTACGGCGTCCAGCTCCAATGATTTGCCACGACACAAGCTCCAGAGGCTTAGGTAACTGCGGGTCTCTGCCGCTGTTTGAAATGCTTTCCGCACCTCGGCAAGTAGGTTTAGCGCCCTTCTCTCAACGCTCTTCCTGATCCCTGCCAGGCGCCTGCGTCCACAGAGTCATAGGTTTGCCTCAGAAGGGACTGGGCTCTGTCACCCTTTCGCGCCTGAGACGAGCAAGTGGCACGTCCCACTTCACCACCACTTGGAAGCCCAAGCGGCGGGTCGCCGACTGCACTGCGTAGTAGGAGCCAAAAACGATTCCAATCCTTGTCCAGAGAGGCTGGTCTAGTCGAGGTGTCGCTGCAAGAACGCTTCAGCAGCGGTCCACTGGCCCCTGCCATCCCTTGCTCTCCGGCCATGGCACAGCATGCTCAAGATGAGCGAGCCCACCAGAAGTTGGTATGACAGCACCTGGGATCACACGGCCGTAAACTTCGGGACTCGGCCATCAAGGCAGAGGGTTGCTCGTGGGTCGGATGCCGAAGAGGCCAGATCCCCAATACCAATGACATTGTGCGCAAGGCACCCAGGTGTAGCCCAAGACCTTCAATCAGATTAGAGTCCGCTTTGCTAAATCACGATGAACACGAAAGCCGCTGGCAGTTGCGTACCGACATGAAACCATGCTCATTGATCAGTGACTTGCAAACCCACAGCCTGCTGGGCGATTGGTAACTCCTGAAAGGGCACTGACCCAGCGAGCAAAAGAAGATCCATGCATGTTCGGATTCTAGGTGCATGGACCCAGGCTGTCTAGCTCTCCGACTCACTGATTTTGCTCCGATCCATCGCATGGCTGCAAACCCGTTAAGGCCCGTGAAAGCAGAACCGCAAGGTCTCGATGACCGGAGTTGAAACACTTGGAACGCCTCCCGTCCCGGTTCACTGCCTCCTACGGCTAGCACGACAATGCTTGAGAACATCCTGTAAATCTGTCGCGCCCACGGTAGACCGATAGCGCGAGAACAAGGCGGACGGAGCATTCGAGTAGCCTGGCAGAGTTGATTTCCGGGACTGCTGCTGCAAGTCTTGACCCCCTACACTGAAACTCTCATGCCAAATCCGGAAACTATGCCAACATGCTCCTGAAAGCTGCTAGTACTACTGCTGCTACTAGTGCTGCCGGTCCCTGTGCCGGTGCCGGTGTTGTTGGTGGCGGCGGCGATGGTGTGGTTGTTGGTTGTTGCGGGTCATGGCCCTGAGAAGCCGCGCCGGCTTCCGTGGCGGCTTTGACGGATCTTTCCGCAGAGAACCTACTAAGAACTACGATGTCCCAAAAACTGACACATTCTCACACTGAGGCCGTTTGGGCTGCGACATGGTGCGATGAAGGGCTCGGGGCTCGGGACCTGCCTGCCGAATAATAACATGTTCTTTACAACTTTACAAGTCTGACATGCCCCGAGTCTGTTACGACAGTTTCATGGATGTTCATTGTCATTTCGCGGACCTGAGGTCGTTTTATACGAAGACAAGGACCGTTAGATCAATGCACACGCCTTTCAAGACATTCCCCAGCAGGAAATGGCCAGCGAAGGCGTAGCACGTGAAGATGGCCGAGAAGACCAGGAAAAAGTGTGCCTGAAACCAAAGCTTTGCAAAACAAAATGCTTGATGACAATGACGGAAATAAGCGAGGGTGTACGTTCATGCCACAGAATCGCAGGCGCACCGCCCAGACTTAGGACCTAGGAATTGGCAGAACCAGTTTCTTATTCTGTTAGTGGCATGTACTAGTGCCGGACGTCCATGGCCCCAACTTAGCATGCCATCACTGATAAGCTAGAAGCAAATTCTGAGCGGACCCAGATCATGCTGGTTAGCACAGCACGCGAAATTCGCATCCGACAGTGTCTTGCCCAGGCACCACATTGGGCGTGCAGTGCACCAGAGTCTGAACCACGATGTCCAGCCACGGGTTGGCCTAGCAGGGCACCGCAATTCGCAGCAGAGAGCCCGCCTCAGCGAAGTCCGGAAACCGAGCCTGAAAGGACTTGAAGAAGCGAAAGACCACGACCTCAACGACAAGCGGAACTGGACAGCCGAGAATCGCACTCTGTGCGACCCGGCGAGCCACAGGCTCAGAACTGTCCGGGCTTCTTCCGTGCCGTTGCTAAAGATGAGACAACCTAATCTCAGACAATGGACATGGACAGTACCGACCACTGCGTTCATTGTTCAAGGCTGTGGATCTTCAAATTCGCACCTACCAGACATCTGATTATTGGAACGACGGCAGGCCAGCTGCCAGGCGCCGTTGCTAAACACGTCGCGCCTGACTGAGCTACGCTGCCACTGCTAAGCCCGGCTTTGACCATGTTTGCCGAGCCACCATAAAGTTCAAGGCGAACATATTCCGCATGAGCTCGGAGTCGTCGCGGATGGAGTTTCCAATCTCAGCGGCACGATGGCTAAACTAGAAGGCATCACAGAAATGCGTGGGAAGATCCTTTGCTTGGGACTCAAGCTGATTCCGTGAAACGGGTCATGCAAGACATTGGGCGCTTTGAACTATGACCCCACTGAGACACGAAACTTTGCTCTGCTACCACCCCGACCGCTGAGACTTCCATGTAACGGTGTACCGGCGAAGCAAGGGTAATTGCAAGAATTGCACACACAGTCAAGACCAATGGCTCCAAGTGGGGGTCAGTGCTAGTATGGCCGCTACCAAATCGACGATATACACAGTGGGACAAGAGCAAGCCCCAGCACCTTCAACAGTTCAACAGAAACTGAAAGCAGCAGTAGAACTTTCCCGGCCAGGGGCTGTCATGATGACATTGAGCTTCTCTTCGATTTCGCCGAGACTCATTACGGCCTGCAGGGGCTTGAGCGGTGCTGTAGGTAAATCGGGTCCTGCAGGCTTCGAAATCAAAACTGATTAGAGCTTCCCGTCGGAGTACCTCTCCGATCCTGACCCTGCGTTGTGCTCTTTTGCTGTTCTTGAATGGCACAGAAGCTCCGTCCAGGCTTCAGCTTCAAAGTGCAGTGAAGGCAAAAGAGAAACGCATTAACGGTGTCTGACATCAGACCTTTCTCTCAGGTCATTTGCCTCAAGTTCCTGGAAGTTCAAGTAGGCCAGTTTCTTTTCCTCCAAAGCCCCCTTCAGCTGGACTTGCCGATCGAATTCTCCTCTGGCAGGTGCACTTGGCAGGATCCGAACTATCCAACAAAAGACTTCTCATCCCAGGAGTAACGTGATGGGCATCACCTGGATTTCGAGCACAGGTAACATTCGATTACAAGGCTTGCTCCCGAATCGTGAACTCCAAACCCAAACCATTTCGAGGCTGAAGTTCCCCGTCCTTTGGGCAGTGTCTCCAGGGCCGCAGGCAGGTCGATTGTAATCTTAAAGAAGACCGTCACCCTGCAAGGCATTCTGAAAGTTGGAGGAAAAATCACAGGGATTGAGAATTGCTACGGACGAACAGTCTGTCAGACTGCTGCGGGCACCACAATCTTTCCTGAAGCAACCAGTGGAATGCGCAGCAATCATGCAAAGGCACCACATCCCGAAGCAGACGCCACCGAAAATCAGGGAAATCCACTCCAGAACCTCGACAGTCAGGCTTCGAACAGGCACAGCTGCGGACAGCATCAGTTCATCAGTCATGAGCTATGACCTATGGCTATGTGTCTCAGACTCTTCCATTGGCTGATCACACACGCAGTGTCGGTCGCCTAGCACAGTAGCACGGTCACCGAAGGTCAACACAAACCCCGGAGACATGTAAACCTCCCCCTTTTGTTGCTTGTCGTCGCCTCTCAAGTACTCGGAAGTGACGAAATCCTATGCTTCGGTGCTGAGCATAGCCTAATCTGAGAACAGGCCGACACCATGCAGCCTTCCAGAAGCTCCAATAGTTCATGAAGCCGTCCAGGCCAGCCATTATCGCCTTGGGCTGCGAGCATCTGTATCCAGCATTCAGCCATGCAGCATCCTCTAAACTTTTTGCAGCGGAGCAGGCTGCCATCTTAGTGTTGCAAGATGCGTATCTCAAGTCACCAGGTCACAATCGGCACGCACCATGCAACGATAGTGTGCAAAGCTCTACACGCCTGCTCCCCCCTCACAGGAAACATGCCCATTAGCAGTTGCATTTGCTCCTCAATGAGACAAGCTTATACTTATACCTCGATCCTCGACACGCTGCTCTTGCCTGTGCCCCTTCCACATTTCTGCTGCTGATGCTCGGGTATCATCTCCTTGATGTTGGTGTAGACGACCCTGTCAGAACCGGGGGGGTCTGTGCAGAAGCCGTGGTGCGTTCAAGAGGGCGCTGGTATATTGATTTGCCTTGAACAGGTGGAACGAGGGAATTGAAACGCTAATAAACCTGCACACAAGATCCTGTGCCTCAGATCTTCCGAAAACGAAACAGCTGGCTCGATTGGATAAGTAACACATCAAGTGTCCACACTTCGCCTGGCTACGCAAGCAGCTTCTTGGGAGTTTATGGTTCTTTGACAACAGGGCTGGAACACAGGCCATAGATTAAGGTGGTGGGAGCATGCCAAAGCAAGAACCACAGGAATGCAAAGCTGAAGCATGCTGGAGCACGAGACCCAGAGATGGGATGAATCGCTCAAATCTTTCGGAAACACTACAAAATTCCAGGGTATAGTACCTAGAACAACGATTGGAGGACAATTATATTTCGGCAAATTATGGATTACTTGTCAAAACCGCACCAAACATCCCCTCGTGATTTTCTGAGAACGAGCAAAGCTTCCACATACCGCATGCCCGTGAGATGCGGGTGTTGTTTGCACATCGATCACCGCAAATTGAATTGTCTGTACGTCGAAACGTCAACGACGACGGGACAGCGTCGCCATGAGCCGGTGTAGCCTGGCCGTGAGCAGGCTGGGTTGTCAAGGCATTGCGATTGTCGTTGAAACCTTTTTGGCGGCAACACCATGTCGTACTTCATCGCACATTGTCGCATCGCCTCCGTCTGACATACACCTTTGCCGCGGGCGGTGTGAACGGATTCCGTTGGGCAAGCAGCGTGGCGCTGATGGCTCCATCAGGTGCTTTGGGTTGTGTTGACCGGGTTTCAATGTCACGGGTGGTCGCGATCGCAATTATCCTTCCTCTGAAGCCATCTTTCAACGTGCCGCTGCCGAGGCCATGCCGTTGTGCGAAAGTCGGCATCTCCCGAAACGGATACTGCAAGTTTTTACATCCGGCAGACTGCAGCGCATATGTAGTGACCGTAAAACTTCAGGGCACTCCGCCACCCGACCGGTCCTTGGCCCTTTCCACTTCGAAATTTCTTTGTGTTGCACCCAAAACACAAAGCAAGCGCTTGAAACCGGGGTGGTTCGGGCTGATAGACAAAAATGCCGACTCCTTTGCTGACCTAATTGCAGAACAACCAACGCCTCAACATCGAGGCTATGGCTATGGTGATCATTGCTTAGTCTGGCTCCCAAACCCTGTTTGCATCCCCCGACAGTACATCACTTCGACCGGCCTCAACGTTATCATGACAAAAAAAACATCCGGAATGAGGCTGGTGACCTTTGCGAGCTGCACGGGTCTGGTCGGGTTTGCGGAATTTCAGCCTTGGGGTTTGGGGCTTTCGGGTTTGACGCAACAACAAACAAAACATAAATTCGTGTCAGGAGCAAGCCAGGCTGAGTCGGATAAGGAGAGGCTCACCCTTGACCCTAAATCCTGTCCAAAGCCGCCTCAACGACACAGCTGGGGCCTGTTCTTGACACATGGCCGCTGAAGTCGATGCGGGCGCAACCAACACGACTGTAACATCATCAATCACTTTGTCCGTCATGCATATGAGCGGTCGTGTCAACTCAGCGATGCTAACATATTTGCAAGAAAGATCAGAAGGCCATATCATTACAACACAGAACCATGTTTCAACTCCGATAAGACTTCATCGCCTCAATATTGCAGAAAAACACTGCAACTGGTCATGGAAGAGCCTTCGTGTGTTGGAACCAGCACTGAAGCTACTACCAGATCGCAAAGCCGCATCGGGAATGGATATTCACTTAGACAAACCCACCGAGTGTTCGCTTCCGCGCTCAACGAGTCTGCCGAATAGCAGCTGAGTTGCAGCCAGATATGGCTCTGCAGAAAAGCTCTCGTAGTGCTGCCTGCCACTGAAAGCGACCCCCTCGCCTTCTATGTGCCCGTGACAAGAAGAGCCTCCAGCAGTGACATGCAGCATAATGCCCAAGAACCACATAACCGAAAATCTGAATTGCACACCAGACTGTAGCAAGAGAACGAGTTCACAAAAAAAAGAAAACGCACGGCGCCGTGGCGGGTACCACACAGCCCCCCAAGGCCCTGCTGGGACGTTTGAAGGCCAAAATAACCACAGCACGGCGGCAGGAGCAGGATTGTACACCGCGCTTTGGCGCCAGCGCGATAAGCGCCAATCACCATAGATATACCCGAGTGTTCAAGAAAGCGTTGGACAGTACAATGCGTTTGTGGCTGACGGGCCGACGCGGCCGGCATGGGATTGGAAAGAACACAATTCAGTCGGCACCGCACCACAATAAGCCGCCAAACGGCCACGCGCATGCACAGGCTTCCGCCTTCCGCGGCATAAAAAATCTCACCACCTCCCACTGGGCATATGTCATAACTTTTATCACGGGTGTGTATATATATATAGAGAGAGAGAGAATACGTATGTATAATGTATTTTACGTTTTCTTTCCTTCTTTTTACTTCGCCTATTCGCTCTTACTTTCTGCTTCATCATCATCATCATGTATTTCTTCGTTATGTCCTTCCTTCCTTCCATCACTCGATGCTTTCTTGCCGCATTTTCTAGTTTTTTCTGATTTTGTTTCATGTCTTTTTCCTTTCTTCTATGTCGTTAGTTTGTTCTCTTACCTTGTTCATCTCATTCGTCCTCACTTCCTTCCGTCCTTCCTGCCTTTCTTCCTTCCTTGCTTCCTTCCTTTCCTGTCTTCCATCCTTCCTCTTTCGTTCTTGCCTGGGTTCTTTTTTCGTTCCTGGCTTTGTTGCTTCCCACTTCTGTCCTCCCGTTCTTGTAAGTAGCAGTAGTCGTAATCCCCGTCGTCTCGTGCTGGTGGAGCAGTAGTAGTAGTAGTAGTAGTAGCAGCAGTAGTAATAGTAGTAGTAGTAGTAGTAGTCGTAGTAGCAGTAGCAGTACTAGTAGTGCTAATAGTCGTCGTCGTCGTCCTCGTCGTCGTCATTGTCGTGGTAGTCGTGGTAGTCGTGGTAGTCGTGGTAGTCGTAGTAGTCGTAGTAGTCGCAGTCGTAGTAGCCGTAGTAGTCGTAGTAGTCGTGGTAGTCGTAGTAGTCGCAGTAGTCGCAGTACACAGTAGTATTCATTCCCACGCTGCGGACGATCCAGACCCCGCCTAACGAGCAGACAGCACCGCTTTGTTGCTGGATCCTGTTACGGGGTCTGAAGGACCGATTGCCAACTCAATCATACCTATTCTTTCCACCATGTTCTTCTTCATCCTCCGCTAAGACCTGGCGTAGCCAGATGATATAAGCGTACGAGGCAAGCTCACGCTCCACTCGGCTTGCCAGCACAGAGTCATGGGTAGCCCATTGCATGTCATCAGCGAAACATTTTTGCCCCCGTAGTAGTGAGCGGTAATGTCCATTGGCAGGTGATTGCAGTTGTGTAGTGCAGTGACTTTGTACGGCACATGATTGCAGCGCAGTGAGCACGCATCAACAAAGACGGGTAGGTATATCAGTGCTGGGCAGCCCACCGAAGGTCTGGTGTCCCGTGTCACATGTATCCCCTGATTGGCGAATCGCTGTAGTCACTGTAGCTGTAAACACAGGAACAGCGTTTCCTTCGTCAGTGCATGAATGGAGGATTGAGAGCGTCACTCCTCCACACACCAAGGAAGTTGAAGTCAGGCATGGAGTCGAAAAGACAACCTTTCGACCGCTGACGCTGATCTGGCAATCCACTCAAGTAACTTGGAGGCGCCTGGCGCATGCATCAACGTTGATGCACTATCCTGATCTTCAGTGACAAGCTTACTTCTAGCGGTAGGACCAGGAGTATGAACTTCAGGGGGCCTCACTGCGCTGACTGGACAAGCCATCACTCTACTCTGACTCACATGCTCCCTCACATGCTCCCAGCCCGTCTCAGAAGTTCTCGTGGACACGGGCCTGTTCAGCGAGAAGGTGCCTTGGGAATTCTGGCGCGCCGACTCGCACTCACTCTGTGTCCTCAACTGCAGATTCTCCTGGAGCCTCAGCTGTTGTCGCCGTTCTTGGGTTTCCTCTAGCATCGTAGGAAGAGATGGTCGCACCGTCTCGGAGCGATGTTGAAGTTGCGTTGTTCAGCTTCCCTCATCCTACGCACGTATTCCAGGCGCATGTTCTCATTGTGTTCCAGCTTGTCAGCCAACTTTCTGTGAGCATTCTCCGCCGCCCAATCTTTTCAGCCATTGGTGCATTGTTGACTTCTTCCTGAGACCTCAGCAACTGCTCTGAAGACTTCAGTAAGGTATCACCTGTGCCATTGTCGACGCTTGTACTTCAGCCTGTGTCACCGGAAACCAGTTGCATCTCAGCTGCTGCAGTCTCAGCATTGGTGACTTCCGCCTTTAGGCTTAGTTAGGTTCTCCTTGGCCTGATCACACAGCTCGATCGCCATTTTCCGACACTCCTTGGCCTCGTGGACCCCGTCGCCTTCAGCTTTCTCCTCAACAGCTTCACTTCGGAGGGTTTGAAGCTGACGAGCCAAGTATTCAGTTTCCTGTCGATTTTGAACCTGTTGAGCACGATTGATCTCCTCGTTCCTCTCAATAGCAATCTCATACTCAGCTTTTGCCGTCTGATGGGCGCTGTTGAGATGAACCACGCCTGCTTGGGCATTGCTCCGTGCTCCTCTGTCTTTCCAGTTCTCCATGTTGAAGAGTGGCCCCATGATCTGATCTTCCTGCCCCAATTCGGGTATCTGCGACGACACGGCATTCACCTCCTACTCATATTGGGCAACTCGTGCTGAGTCAGCTTCGTTGGAGTGGCCAACTTTCTCTGCACTGCTTCTCGGACTTGGTCCTCAGTGTAACCTGTGTCTTCCATAGCCAGGACGCCGGTACCCCGCTCCCCTCGCTTCTCAATCTCTTTGTCGCCGACTCCTCGAACTGTCGAATCTTGGTCATCACATCCGGTGAACTCCTCGGTTCTCGATCTCTCGATCTCCCTGGCGACGTTGACTGTCCCTTTGTCACTTGAAAGATCTCGAGGGTCGTCGCTCTGCATTCCTCGAAACCGATAGCGAAATCGATGAAGTTGGTCGGGAAGTACTATCAATTTTTGCCCAAGATCGCGGTTTTCTTGCCGGCATTTTCGGAGCACACTTCGGAGTTGCATTCCGCTGACAACGGTCCGCCGTCGTCTGGCGCAGTGGAGTCCCCTGCTGCCGGCAGAGCCAGCACATCACGAGCAAATGTCATAGTCGTATCAGCACTTGATCCTGACGTCATCTCTGAAGCATTCTTGCGAAAGTAATTCACGTCCTCGTCAGCAGAGCCTATGCCTGATAACTTGCGTGAGACTTGGTCTCGATACCTTGCTCTCCTCACCTTGAGCTTGTTGGTGTACAAATTAATATAGTTCCAAAATTCCAGCACAATGCTTCACTCGTAGATACCCCACTCTCACCGCGCAGACAGGCAACGCACGCTTCTTTTTGCTCGCACAGAAGCGTGTCACTGATCTTAGTATTTGCACGGCAACGGGAGAGCTTAACTTTCAGGCTTCGCTGAGGTAAAAGCTACTACGGTTGTCCAAGCTCTTGTTCTTGAGCCACAGGCATTGCGGGTACGCGGAGTCTTTACATGATATGCGTCGCGAAGTGATCACGTGTGTCACCATGTGACCTGGGCACCAGGGTCGCAGGTGCTGCTCGTACAGAGAATGACTCATAGCTCTTCTGTGTGCGATCTTCCGAACTGACAATGCTTCGACGTCCGCTCACAGTATTCAATCCCCCTGCCGCACGACGTCCGAATCTGCATAGCGAGCTAGCATCACTGCTTCGCAGAGATGGACTCTAAAGAAGTCAGCATTGAGACAGTTGGCAGTCAATGCTCCTGAAAACACTAACTGTCCTATGTTTCAGAACTGCCGTAAATAACTCATCTTGGCGTCACTGCCGGATCTCGAACACCCATGCCTGGCGCACGTCTGAGCCAAACCACATACACATCAGCATTGGCATGACCAACGTACTGAACAGCAGCGCGGTGGTCATTCGTGACCCAGCTTTTTGTGTCGCCGAAGAATGGCTGTCCCCGCAAAACCACGCTGCAATGCCCCTCGGCGGCCGATTCCCGAGTGCAGAGCCATTGCCACCACCTCGTAAGCCATGTGTTCGCACGGGATGGACAGTTGCTCATCTGCTGCATCAAGCCGAAGCTCATTGAGAGGATCACAGAAAGCTGTCATCATCATCACCCCTGACAATCCATTACTGTAAGTGGTCTGTCATCGCGCTGCATCAAACCTGTGTCATCCTGATGGAAATGTAGGAGCTGCACACTGAACAAGGGAACTTGCCAGGTCAATGTGTGCACACTGGCTTGAGAATGCCACCGGTGCACACACGCCTGCAGATGACAGGCTTCCCCTGCACAGAGTGGCATGGAGATGGGTGTAGCCATCGTCCCAGAATCCAGCACTTGCAAATCCTCGCGACGTAGAGTTTTGGCCTCCCAGATGATGGCATCATGTCCCACATCATTCAGAACACACCTGAGCATGATATAGGCAAGGAGCTCAGGCAGGTCATGCTGTGAGTGCAATTGGGGCTACTGCCGAAGCAGGAGCTTCCATGAATGGTAAAAGCTGAGCCACCTGAACGGCACGTGAACCGGAACATGTTTGGGTGCACAAGTGGGCCAGATTAGGACCCAGTCTAGAGGTGGTGGAGCCATGTAGCTGTGTTCGTTGAACAGCCCGGGCTGGACAGATTGAGGTAGCACAAGTTGGTGGAGTTGTACCGCGCAAGCCTTGACATTCTTTTCAGGCTGATGACAGCTGATGAGACGCCACGCCGCCTGTCCGATCCAGCTTTGAAGACTCTGCCACGCCGGGGCCCCGAGGGGACGAAGAGAGACCTCGATCTGGAACTGGACCCAATCCGTTGTCGGGTTGGGGGTCAGCCGCCTCATGCTGTGAAACCGATGAATGGCCTCCTCCGTGGCCGCTTTTCTCAGCTGGACTGCCGCCTTGAGGAGGTCGTCGGATGTCTTGTCTCTGCTTCCATTCTAGAACGCGCCGATGTCCACTTCAACTACTTGGCATGTTCCATCTCAACTGCTTGGCATGTTCCATCCCCTGAGAGCCCTGTTGCATCTGAAGCAGGCGGGAATGGAATTCGCGTAGGAGTTGTTTGAACATGGCGATCTTCACAGAATACGCGAGTGTCCCTGGAGAAGTCTCCTTTTGATTCCTCCATTTCTCCGCTGCCTGGAAGGTCAGAGGTATCATTCCCTTCTCCCCCGTCCGAACAAACAGGTAGACCGTGCTGTCCTGTCGAAGGGAGGCCAGGGTTTGTTCCTGCCGCACTACCAGTTGTGTCAGGGCTTGGACATGTTGCTGATAGTACTGCGCATCCTGATCGCCGATGTAGCACCTGGACACATCCTCTCCCATGTTTGGCCACGGCTGTTGCCACTGGCTGGAACGACCTGTGTAGTCCTAGCGCCCCGTCGCCGATTTGCCGCCCTTGCCCTTGCCCTTGCTCTGGCGCTTGCCTCTTGCACTTGGAGAATGGAGTATTCGACGGTGTCGACTCCGCTCGCTGTCGCTTGAAGGTGTCGCCCGTGGACCTTGCCATCTCTTGAGATTCCCTGAAGAACTTCACTTCCTCCTCCTCCATGTCCATTGGTCTGATACTGAACACCTACGGAAGCTCTTCAAACTGTCACGTATGGCCTGCCTAGCTTCGAGCCATTCCGGGCGCATGTGACATTGGCCGAACCAGCTGCCCATTGCATACACAGCGGACAGTGATGGGCAAGTGCGGTCTGAACAGCAGGCTCCTGGTCCACCGTCCGAGCTTGCCAGAGGTGCCGGTTCAGTGGCGGTGGGTGAGTCTGTGGGATCGGCACGGTTGTGGCCTGACCTGGTGAAGAAGAGAGCTCCAGGGACGCCGTTGGGTGGTTGGCAGCTTTGGTACTGAGTGGCTCCACGTTGTCCTCCAGCTCACGAGGAGGCATGTGTATACAACCAATGATTGTTTAAGAGCCGAGCACCTGCCTCGTGTAATGTGTTGTCGTAGGTTCGACCATTGACGAAAGTCATGGTCGCAGAAAGCACAAACAGGTAGTCCTGATTTGTAATGTTTCACAGTAGTAGTAGTAGTAGTAGTAGTAGTAGTAGTTGTAGTGGTAGTGGGGCAACTCCTGACCAGGACCGCCAGTGAGTGGGCACCAACCCGTACACAGGGAAGTGACGTGCCCCACCTCGCCAAGCCCCAAGTGGTAGTGGTGGTGGTGGAGGCGGTGGTGGTGGTACTGGTGGTGGTGGTGGTGGTGGTGGTGGTAGCAGCAGGAGTAGCAATAGTAGCAGTAGCAATCGTAGCAGTAGCAGCAGCAGCAGCAGCAGCAATAGCAGTAGCAGTAGCAGTAGCAGTAGCAGTAGCAGGAGCAGCAGCAGCAGGAG
>CAJNDV010000003.1:0-28457 GCA_905221635.1 Symbiodinium sp. CCMP2456
TGAAACATGGATATAAGAGAGAGAAAGAGAGATGTGGAAGAAGATGAAACATGAAATTCGTTTTGGTTGAGTTGGTGTTCTCACAATGTTTGCTGTAAGGTTGAAGTTCCAGTGGCAGAGACATCAAGGTTTCAAGGAGGGGTTGTGTCAAAAACGCCACCTCTCCAGTGGCAACTCCACCTAAACTCCAATGTCTTCCATGAGTTGCTTAGTGTGGGAGACATGGAGCAGCGAGACAGAACAGCAAGGCTCCCTGTTTTCGAGCTCATTAGTTGTAGTTGTACAATGTTGCGTCAAGATGGTGATAAGCCAATGATTACGGCAATTCTGGAATGAAGACCTATTGAATGCATGAACTAGTTCAAGCTGTTGTTGAGAAGGAGACGGGCAAATCCTCCGAAAGACTAATCTGAAGTTTCGTAAAGCGGAGTGTTGAAGAGTTGGCTCCTAGGATGCTCAGTTTGTTGATCCGCATGTGATTGCACTTATGTTTTCACATTTGACTTGCGCATCTGGAGACGTTTTCAAGCAGCAAAAAACTTTCATTTCGATATTATGATTTTGGAGGTGTCAGAATAATATGTTTTGCAGCTCGAATGACCTTGTTCCGAATTTTGAAACAACCAAAACAACTGGCTGATTCCGCTTCCTCTTGTTGGTGCCTTTTTGACACCGGGGCTGTCAGCCCATTCAGATACAAAACAATTCACAAAGATGTGCGAAGTGCCGTGTTGTCAGCAATCATGTGTTGTTGATGGGTGGCATTCAGCCCACATGCCGTGCCATCATGATGGGTGCTGGATTGCACGCATGTAGGCTACACTATAGGCCACAAACGTGCCTTGTGTTGGTTGAAAACTCAGCAGAAGCCGCATCGTGCATCTGCGTCGTGTTCTGACAGACACAGAAAGACGCTGTTGTTTGTGCCGTGTCTCGTCCCGTCTCTTTTACCGTTTATCCCGGATCTTGAAAGCCTTAGCGCAAGTCCCAGCTGCAACATTTAAAAGCGAGAGAATGCCCGAAACGAAGCAACAGGCATGATTTCTTCCGGGTTTGTGCTTCCTGTGCCCGTAGCACTCTCTCTCATGGCTCTGCATGTTTCGGACGTGTCCGTATCTGTAGGCTGTAGAATTGGTTTTGGCGGCATTTGCGTGGACGTCATGTTTTTGAGCTTGCATTTTTTGAAAGAGGCTGGTCAGGTCCTTGGTATACAGTGTGCTGTTGCTAACCGTGTTGACAAGATGTCCCCGGGAGCCATGGCGCCAGAAACGGATGCAAGCTGTGATGCTTCTGCTCCGCATGCGAGTGATCTGGAGGGCGACATGTTCTCGCCACGGCAATGTCCGTCGCTGCATGAGCTTGGCCTTTCGCAGCATTTGGTCCGGGCTATCAGGAGTCAGTTGTGGTAGCAGCGCGTGTTTTTGAGTGTGGCCCTTGGGCTGCAAACCGGACTGCAGGAGCCTGTACGATAACACTGGCTCATTGGAAAAGCGGCGGTGGTTGACGCGGCCAGTCCGACAGTACCGTACAACCATTGGCGCAAAGGGCAGCGATGCCTTTGCTGGAGAGACCTTGACCGAAAGTTCATTCGATGGCCGCTCGCCCATTTTGAGAGCAAATCTGTGAGCTGCTTCCGAAGCGGACTCATCAGATCATCTAGGACCCAGGTCATGGTAATGCTTAGGTGATGAAGAGGGCAGAACATGGAAAGTCGGAGTGCAAGAGCACATGAGGTCAACTGGAGAATGTTGACGTCCGAAGGCACGATTGAACTTGTATTGCACTTCGGTGAGTGTTCCAATGCAGTTAGGTTTCCAATCCTGATCCATGCCGCTTCCAGGCCATCTACACCGGTTGGCGGCTGCGTCAGCCGGTCTCGGTGCGCAAGCGTGTTTGCACGATGTCAAGTTGTGGAATAAAGCTTAAACGAAGGAGCAGTGCCTAGTCGGCTCAGAGGCTCATGGCTGGGAAAGGGAACCGTGCTAGCTGCTAGAAAGGTGAGCATGATCTTGCAACTCATGTCCCGCAAAGGCGACAGCCGTAAAAGAGAAAAGCTGCAAGCGGCAACGCGAGAGGAGGGCGGCAATGGCCAGGGCAAACTAAGCGAACGATCAGCCGAAACTCCGGATCCACATATTCAGGAAAGAGCACCAGACCGAGGGGAAGCAAGAAGGGAGAATGCATTCATTTACCTCGGTCCCCCCGCTATCCGACGCTGAACAAAATCAATCGGCCACGTATTGTTCCCAGCAGAGCCTACACGCATCTACAGCAACAAGACATGAGTCTGTTGGCAAAGGGAAGCAGGCGCTTGGGCGCAGCGAGATGCAGCGGTTCAGTCTGCATGCGCAACGAAACATGGTCTTGGCAGGGGCATTGACAAAGATACTTACTTGCGTGCAGGCCCTCCTCGGCATTTCGAGTTGGGGGTCCACCTGGGGTGGCTTCGAGGCGCCATGGCAAATGGGTTCTTCCCTACCCCATTGCTTGTTCCATCTTCATGGTTGCTGTGCAGGCCTGCTTCAGCAAACAAGGTGTCGCGAGGACGGAACTTCTGGCTTCCACTGACGGTCATTACATTCATTACAACTTGATCATGCTAGGAAGGGGACCTCGCCTGTGGGCGCCAGGTGCCGCGAACTCAGGAGCTGTGCTACCCTTTCGCAGGAGTATGTCTGAGAAAAGCTTCTCAGGCACCATATGATTCGTGCCGATCGCGACGACCATGGCAGCTGGGTTGCTGTTGTTTCTGCCTCCCAATCTTCCGAGCAGGTCAACGTCATGCGTGAGCTTGTTTCTGGATGTCCAGACTTGCTTATCTGGCCTGTGTGTTCCGGCAAGAGACTGTCTTTCCAAGGTCTGCACGCAGTAGCCAGACTTCGGCTACTAGCTTGGGTGGGTCAACCAAGGCCAGTGCATCACCTCTGAAAGATCTCTGCATTCATAACATTACATGACGTTCTTTGACCTTAGCATGTCAGGGGCTTGCTCAGTACATGCCCGAAGGACCAGTGACCAGTGACCATGACCGTGAGCGCCATATTTTGCATTTTTCCGTTGCTGCGGGCAGGACAGGTGCCTTGTGGTGCATGTGACTGCACTGCGGCAGCCTCAAACCTTGCCGTGCTGAGAGACGGCAAATGGATTTGCTTTTGCTGGCGAAAGGTCGATTCGACCTGCTTCAATTGCATGTGCTCCATGGCGGAGCCGCCTCTTCTCCGAAGACAGGGGAGGACCGTGACGCAGCTGGTCTTACTAAGACATGGTGTGCTACTGAGATGAACTGCAGAACTTTGTGCGCTGAGTTGCAGGAGACCCAGCGATGTGCTTCTCATGCATCGTTCTGCGAGTGCAAGGATCGTGGCTTCCTTTCTGCTAAAGGTTTGCAGCCCCAAGCCCTCATTGGATTCCACCGTGTCCAGGCGTCGGCCTGCCGCTCCACCCGCCACTGTGACACAGGCAGAAGACTTTTCGAACCCTCTCTGAGCCCTTTGTGTGGAGCTTGCGCGCAGACTTGCGAGAAGTCACGCACTAGCGTTTGCCTGCCGCCACAACAGCTTAATTTTCTGCAGTATAGCTTCTCCATGAATGAGCCTAGATAAAGAGGAGTGGCCTGTCTCTTCTATGGTGAGTTAAAGAATGTTAATGTTCTCAGATCTCGAAGACTTCTTGAAGACTTGCCATCCATGGGTGGTGTCATCACGTCCTCGTCTGACAACTCTGTGCCGGTGCTCTGCCCGACGGGGAGGGCAAGCCACAGCTTCCCTTTGCGGGTGTCTGTGGAGGCTGCACGTGCCGCCGCTGCTGCGGCCATGGGCAGCGCCGTGCCTGCACTTGTTGTGGGATATTCAACGAGGCTAACCAAAGAGGCCGGCGCAGCCTCGATCAGACTGCAGCTCAAACCTGGACCCAAAGCATCGTACCGTTCCAACTTGAGCTCGGCAGCTGCCAGCTGCGCCACCGTCTCACTACGTGCAGAGGGGCGCCTTGGCTTTCTCGCTGGAATCGCCTCCGTAAGACGAAGGGAGGATGGCCTCTTTCTTGAAGCGGTAGTCTTCGGTCGCCCCAACGAAGTCTTGCAAGAGTTGATGCCTCTGGACGAAAGCATCCTCGAATCGCTGTACCGAGTGGGTGCCATTACAGATATTCGCTTTTTGCGGACTCTGCCTTGGGAGACCCCGCCGGCGCCGGAGGAGGAGCTCGAGGAGCTCCCTCGAGCTCCGAACCCGGCGGAGGCCGCCTCCGAGGCCTTCCCGACGCGCTCGGCGAAGGCGGAGTGGCTGGTGGAGCGGCTGCTGTCACTGGCTTCGACGCTTGAGTCGCAGTTTGGCAGTTCTCGCCACGATTCTGAAGCAACCTACGAAGGATGTGAGTTAGACAGCGAAGGAGTCGTTTCATGGCTCCGTGAAGCAGGGCTTCAAGTTACAGGGAACATGTTCATCGAAGCACGATAAAAGTCCCACGTGCATGCATGGCCATGATTTAGGACCTGCAGCTGCCTTCTCTCTTTGTCTCTTTCTCTTTCTTTCTCTCTCTCTTTCTCTGTCTCTCTTTCTCTCTTTCCTCTTTCTCTCTCTCTCTCTGTCTGTCTCTGTCTCGCACTCACTCACCCACTCACTCTACTCTACTCCACTCTAAACTGACCCACTCACTCACTCAATCTTTGTCTCATGCTTTGTCTCATGACCTGTTGTGACGGCAATCAGCTTGGCTAAGCCAGAGCCTGTAGTCATATTCGCCATGGAGTTGGTGGACCCAGCGTGGTTTGCACAGGCAAGCTCTGCTCGAGCTCGACTTCATTGGCAAGGGCCTGCCCGCTGGCATCTAGGGCACGTCAGGAGCAGCGCGAGCAGGGCTGCGAGGCTCAGAAGTTGCTTGGCTCCTGCCGTTCTTCTTCTCGCACGCTCTACTCCTGCGCGTTCGCGAAGCAAATCCTGCCACAGAAGTGCAAGACCTGCAGAAGACACAGCTGCTGTGGAGAGTTGCAAGCGGGAATTGCTGTACCTCGCAGCCGCGGGCAACAGATTTAGCGCAAGCCTTGCGGATCGCAAGAGGGCAGCGGAGCTCGTCGATACCTTGGCTCTAGACTTCAGGGCTGTGCAAGATGTGAACATGCGACGAGACTTGCTCAGAGGCCGCTGGAAGTTAGTTTACACGTCTTCCCCAGACTTAACCTCTCTCAACACCTTGCCGCTGGGTTGGCAGACAGACCGAGTGGGACAGTCATTTCTGACTGCAAGTTTCGCAAGAAACGAGATAGATTTTTTGTCTCCTCTGGGTAGCAAGGTTTCCCAGGAAGTCAACTGCACGTGGAGGATTGTAACTCCGATGAACGACTCATTTCTCGTCGAGCTCGTCTTTCGCTACAGCACAACCCGGCTGGAGGAAGTGGCTGGACTGCAGCTGACGGTGCCTGCGTTGAACCTACCGCTACCGCCGGGTGCTGGAGTTTTCGAGGCCAGTCTACCTTGAGTGTTGCGGTGTTGATTGTGCTGTGGAGTGAGCTGTGTGGAGTTTCCCATAGGTCGCTTTCGTTGACGACGACCTCCTGGTACAACGCACAAGGGTTGGCAATGCCAATGCTGCTATCAATGTCTTGCTCAAAGAGAAATTGTGATGTGCGCTGTGAAACGATGTCCGCAGAATTGCACTTGTGACGACGTTTTGGTTTTGCAAGTGCTTGTCCCGGTTCGGACAGATCAATGCGATGCTTGTTGTGTTGACTGGGTCCCATCGAAATGGAGGCCGACGAGCTGGAACCAGGCCGTGATGTGCAAGCCCGCCAGATGAAGCAGGTCAGTTGCTCTGTAGCGAGTGGATTGCGGGTTGCGCGCGGGTCGTCTGGTACTGGATTGTTGTCGAGGCTCGCATCCGCGACTGGTTGGCCAGGAAGGAAGCTGAGCTCGAGGTAAGCCTGGACCTCAGCTGAAATGGCAGCAGGACAGGACCTCTGCCTTCTTTGTGCATGCTCAGGACGTCGGCAAAGACAGGACGAGGTAGCCTACTTCGGGAACTGGGAACTGAAAGCTTCAGCTCCAAGCAAAACCTGCAGTTATCAAAGCTTTCCAGCAACAAGGATGTTAGACTGTGCGTAATTTGCGGTGAGCGCCTGTGCTGTAGCAATATAGAGCTGCCTTCGCGTCGTGCCTGTGTGTGTGTAGTGTGTGCAAGAGGCAGTACATGCGCACAGAGGCGCACAAGTCTTAGTGTGGCTGTGAAGAGCAAGCAAGAGAAGAGCGTGAAGGTGAGTCTGGAGATAAACCAGGAGATGTTGCAGCAGCAGAAGAAACAGATGGAGGTGTCGCAGAGGGACAGACAGGAGGCCCGACCAGAGGCAGCGAGTGAGCAACTAGCTGCAAGCAGACAAAGTTCTTGCCCCATTTTCTTTTCAGGCAGAGCTGCAGCGCCAGCGCAGTGGTCGTCTCCGGTTTGCTGCGCGACGTCGCCAGGAGCCACCGAAGCGCAGCAGAGTGTCTAAGACTCTAAGACGCTCTTCTGATCTGCTGCCCCGCCGAGTATCGTGAAACAGGAGATGGACCTTGAGCTTCAACAGCACCGAGCTTGCCCTCTGTCTGCACGTGAGCCACGTGAGAACCGAGATTTCCAGGCGGGGCTGTTCCGATCTGTCCTAGTACAGCTTGTGCACCATGTGCAGCTGCACTACTGTCTGTGGACATGATCGAAACTGTGTCGAGGCAGTGAAAGGCCGCACACTGGCTGCGTATGCGACGCCTCGACCTGGATCGCAGAGAAGGCTGGGACTTCCTTTGGCTGCGCGATGCCTAGCAACTCGCCGATGGGTGCAGGCCTGGCAGTGCCCGCGCCGCGCTGAGGCCACGGCGGCCCTCCAAGAGCTGAAGGGACCGACACCAAGACCCGCTCAGAGTCACCGCTGTCTCGGCACCGTGTCACCCGCTGGTTGTCTAAAACATGTGACAATCACGGCCAAATCGCCGAGTCAAAAAGACATTGCGTCCGACTGCCTAATCAGGCCTCCAGTACTCGTGACCGCCGTCAGCAGAGCATTGACATGGCATCCGAACTCCCGTGTGTAGGATGGTTCGAGGTCATTTGCTACTGTGCGGGTGGGTTTCATGGGCCGCAGCTGAGCTTGTTGTACTCTCGGCAAAGTGCAGCTGTCTCAGGCTCCAGGCAGGAATGTTTCAGGACAAATGTCCCTGACCTGAGCTCGCTGCACGGCAATCTTCAGGCCAGCACCAAGGGTTGTGGTCCCAAAGATTGAAGGAGTCGCCGAAAAGAGCTGATGAGTAGAAACAGGAGATAGGTGCAAGGCATTCTTGCTCCTAGCAGGCCATCGCCAGGAATGGGAAGCATCAGAACATGAATGTGAGCTGGAAAGCACCTGTGCACTTCAGCATTCACCGACACAGCAGCAGATTACGATACAGCTAGATCATGTAGCCGCAGTCATTCCCTGGACGGACGGTCGCACCGCCTCTCAGTGTCGCCGGTCTGCCCCCACCCTACGCCTCCCTACACCCCTTCCCCTCGTCAGAAAAGTTTAGCGGTTAAGCGGCGGGTGCCCGATAAAAACGGTCGCAGCTTTTTGGCGAGCAGTGTCAGGCCAGTTGGCTACGTCGAAGACCGACGCAGCGAGTTGGACCATGGAGGTGCTGTGACCTCGAGGGTGTATGGTGGGTGCGTACGAGGGGTGTATAAGGGGTGCAGTCCTGTTCAGGTGATCTTGCTGGGCAGCGAGGGCCTGCCCGAGGGCTCGGTCCTGTCATTGAAGCCCGGAGCTCGGCGTTTTAAGCGTGTTTGGATTGGAGGTGGCATCACGCCTGTGCGTTAGGTGGGGCGACTTGAAGCGACAAGCAGCTGCCAGCGGCTGAAACGGGGTCACTTCCGTCTCTCTGCTCGTCTCTGAAGCTCCCCGTCGAACGACTCAAGCCTCTGTACACTTCCGATTTGGGCGAGCCGATGCTCCAACAGATGCGAAAAGCCTGGAGGTGTCCCAAACAGGGCAGCACTTTCGCTTCAACGATTCGCCAGCGCAGCCGCTGCAAATGAAGGCGAGACGTTGTGCCAACAACGAGTTTGAGTGATGGCGCCTTGTGACTTAATGACATAGTCTAGTGATGTCTAATGCCGAGGTGGAGGTGCTGACCCCACTGGCGCCTGCCCAGATGGTCAGCATCGATCCCATGCAGGAGATCGCATGGCTGCGCATGGCGAGAGCAGGTTCCCAGTTCTTCGGACTCCTTGCCTGACTGTGCCAGGATACCTTCGAGGTTGCTTTTGATCCTCAGATGAAGGTGCCGAGCCAAGGAAGATCCTTTCTTATTCAGCCCGGATGTGCCACTTCGTAGACGGGCAGGTGCGGCTCCAGCAGCGGCCTGCAACAGAGTTTCAGCGTCCCGTGGTGACGGTCCCAGGATGTCCCAGGTCGTAGCGTTATCCTGCATCCGACCTCTGTGAGAGTTTCGTCCCAAGGTAGACATCACTGCAGCAGGCAAAGGACTTCCTGCAGGGCCCTCGAAGTGCAATTTTGCCGTGCGTCCACCGCGACTTCTCTGCCAATCTGCACTCGCAGCACGTTTGCGGTCAGCTCTTTGAGTGGGGCTGCCCGCGGCCTGTAGCCAGCCTGTGGGTACATGGATGAAAGCAGCGACCCGGAGTTCAGTGGCGCGGTGGAAGTCAAGGACAGAGTTGTGCCATGACCTGCACATCGAGCAGTTTCATCGCTTCATGTTTTCAACGAGAGTAGTGAGCAATCAGATCCGCAACACGAGATCAAATCAGGTCAACAAAAAGTTTATCGCAGCAGCCCTGGGGAACTGGCTGGAGTGGTACGATTTCGGTGTTTATGCAGCGCTGGCCGATCTCCTGGGTCAGCACTTCTTTCCAGATCACGATGCATCTGTTCAGGTGATGCAGTCGTTTCTTGCTTTTGCTGCGGGCTACATTTCCCGACCTGTGGGTGGAATTCTCATCGGCATCATTGGAGATAGACTTGGACGCAAGTGCGCTTTGTGGCTGGACATAAACATGACACTGATTTATTGGTTTTGGATTGACCTTGCTTGTCCTCTGCTGTCATTCTGGTCAGGTGGACCTCCATTCTGCTGATGATGTTTCCCACCTTCTTCATCGGCTGCTTGCCGACCTACCAGACCGCAGGCTGGCTATCAACCATCCTGTTGGTGATTCTGCGCTTGCTGCAAGGCATTGCCATCGGCGGTGAGTACGTGAGTGCATTGGTGTTCAGCATGGAGCACGCACCGGGCCAGAACAAGACAATCTCGGGTGCTTTGATGTCTGTCTCTGTTGCATTGGGCACCTTCTCTGGATTTGGAGTTGTCGTGCTGATGCGTCATGCGCTCTCCACTGAAGCCATGGCGAGCATTGGATGGAGAATTTGCTTCTGGCTCGGTTTGGTCGTCGGTATAGTGGCTATCTTCTTGCGGCGGCAGGTTGCTGATCCACGGGAGTTTATAGATGCCCAGCAGGCGGGGCAACTGTCGCAACCGATCTGGGCTGCTCTTTGGGCGCACTTCCCGGATGTTTTGCTGATGATCGGTGTCGAGGCCATCACTCCTGTGACATGGTACCAGAATTTCATATGGATACAGCAAGTGTATGAGGGCACATTAACGTCTGCACCACCTATGCCCGGTGGTGCAGAGTTGAACACCTTTATGCAGCTGGCACCTTCCCTTTTCATGGTTGGCATCGCAGCATGCCGCAGTGACTTCAACTTTCTGACTTCGGTCCGCAGGGGCATGGCCTTATTGGCTGCCCTTGCAGTTCCGGCATACCTTCTCTTCGACCTGCGAGTCTTTTGGGCTTCTTTCCTCTCGCAGTCCTTTTTGGCTGTTGGAGGTGGCCTAATTGCCTGGGGCAATCCATACTTGATGCACAGTTCCTTCCCAGTGGACATCCGTGTCATGGCCATGGGCATCAGCTACAACCTGTCGGCAGCGCTGCTGGGAGGGCCCACGCCGTACATCTGCTCTCAGCTGGTTGTCCACTTCGGTGTCTTGTCCTGGACCTCTTCCTGAGTAAGTGCAGTTTGCTATACCCCAAAACAGCAGATTAGTGTGAGAGTTCATGTTCCTGACATTCAGTTGCAGGGGCACGCAGGGGGGATAGGAGATGTGATGATAAGTTCTGCCGAGCCGAGGAGTTCTGAGCGCATCCATTTGGCTTTTGCTTATTGCGAGCTTGTCGTACACATGCGTCTGCTTGCTGCTTCGCCGACGGCAGGTTGCAAACAGCGATGGCTTACAAAGCGTTGTTCCTCGACGAATTGGCAACGCGGCATAGGCCACGCACCCCGAGATCTTGTCGACCTGGAAGACACGCTGCTGCTGATGAGCAGGCCGGCACTTTGAGGTGACCATGGCTTCCAGCACGACCTTCTGATGCCAACAAGAAGTTGAAACAGATCGACAGACCAAACGAGGCAGCAAGATCCGTGAGCGTCAACAGGCGTTGTAGCCTCAGGCAGTCGAAGCCGTCTTTTTCACCGAAGCATCAAGTCTCAGCTGCATCTTGCAGAACAAAACGGCGCGATGCTGAAGTCGCCAAGTTTGTGCGCTCATGACGGATGGGGGAAGGAGCATCATCATGTGAACGCTTTCCTAGGCCGGCCGGATCCAGATGGCTCAGCAGGCTGCTTCGTACCTCGAGGTGCGTTTTGCCTGAGGGTTTTTGCGAGAGAGGGAAACGTGCAGCTCAGAGCCGGGGAGATCTCGGCCCAGGCGTTAATCACAGTTTTAATTTCATGCGATGCTCTTTGGACTACCCTGGAGCTCTGGCTTTGAGCCAAGGCTTTTGAACCCTGCCATGCCTGTGACTGTGGCCCTGTGGAGACGTGCACATGCACATGTCGCGCACGCACATCTTTCACAAGTGCATGCACGAGCGACACGAGCACACCGTCTGAGCCGCGTTGGCTGTTTGGCTGAAACCCTGGCAGCTGCTTGCGTTTGTCGCATACAGGCGAGACGACTTTCGACTGTTGCCATGATGTCAACAACTGGTGTTCATCAGCAGCACCTCACGAAGTCCGCCGAAGAGATTCGCTCAGGTGTGAAAGTACTGCATGAGGCGTACGAACAAAGGATCTCAAGTTTGGTATCTGCTGCTGAGTCGGGCCACAGTGTGTCCTTTGCATCAACCTTTGGCGCGTTGGCGGATGCCGATGGATTTGCATCGCTAGCGTCTGTGGAATTGACTTTGCCTGCACTGGTCAGTGGCGATCCGGAGGCACGAGCAGCATCCGCCGCTGCCAAGAAAAGCCTCAGTGACATGTGGTCCAAAACTTACACGCGACCAGATCTCTATGAAATCTTGCATGCGGCCAAAGACGCCGCAAAGACAACGGAAGAGATTCGTCTGGTGACGGTGGTGTTGGAGAAGTTTCGCCAGTCCGGCTGCGGACTGACTTCCGAGGACCGGGAAGAGCTCGCGTCCCTAGATCGGCGTTGCAAAGAACTCGCCTTCCAGGCACGGCCTGAAAGATCATGTAGAGGGTCATAGCCTTGGGGCATCTTGGGGCCATAGCCATGGGCTGCTTCCGAATGTCTGGCTGGTTTTTTTTCGAGGTGGAACAGAACATCAACGAAGATTGCAGCTCGGTGGATTTGACTGTCGAGGAGTTGTTCGGCTGCGAGGAGTCCTTCATCCAGAGCCTTCCGAGCGCACCCGGCAGCTCGCTGAAGCGCTGCTCCCTGAAAGCACCCGTTCTCGGTCCCATCATGCAGAGGGCGCACAGCAGTTCAACCCGCCGGCGCATGCTGGAGGCTTGGATCACTTGTGATCACTTCATCTCACTTCTGCGCTGGCTCTGCCGCCGTGCCAGGCGAGCCAGCAGCGATGCGAGAAGAACGGCCCACTCCTTGAGGCTTGAGTGCACCGGTGCAACGCCCAGCTGCGCGTTCTGCAGTGGCTTGCAGTGAGCGTCGAAAGCGGCGTCAGGAGATCCTCTCCTTGCGCCACAAAGCGGCGGAGCGCCTCGGCTTTCGCTGCCACGCGGAGCGAGTGACCTCGCAGAAGATGGCCCGGTGCGGGGGCGTGGGGGGACTGGGCGCCTCCTGCGGGGTTTGACATGGGCCCCCTGCTTTCAGTTTTCTGTTTGTTTGGCGTCAGGCTGGAACGGCAGATGCTGTGCGACAATTCTGCGAGGCTGGGCATAGCGAGGCACGGATGTCGGAGTTGCAGCGCCCTTGACCGTGCTCAGGACATGCAGAGGCGCCTGCGGCCTCTTCGTGATGCTGAGCTGCTGAAACTGAGCTCAAGGACTCTGCAAGAAAGCACATTTGCACTGCATTCCGTGCTTTCCCGAACACACAATGACATTCTCGAAAAGCATTTGGAACTCATGGTAATTCCCTTAGCAGCAGGTGCCAAGGCTGGTTCACCAGTGGGCCAAATTGGAGGCTTGGATGGCCAACGCCATGCACGGAAATGACACCACCATCTTCATGTTACGTTTGACCTCTGCCGAAAGAATCGCATCTAAGCGAACAGCAAAAGTTAACTCAACATGAATGTGATGCGGGGGGAAAAGAAGTTGGAATTAGCTGGAATCATTCGGTCCAGAAGATATCGGACCCCCTTGGACACAACCAATGGCGTGTCTTCGCAGGTTTCTTCTTGAGTGAGGGATCCAAGCTGACTTGCAGCCGTTTAGCTCCACAACGCAGACAGCATGAACCGGCTGTCTCGAGAGGGCTGGGCAGCGCTTGCCGCATCCTTCCGTGCTTTGATCGGAAGATAAGCCGGCCACATTGGCGGAGCAGTGCTTGTGGGATTCTGTGGGGAAGTGGACAGAGACCATAGTTGGTGGTGACAAGTTTACTTTAGTGAAATTTGTACAAATTAACTATCTCTGTGGCAAGTGATAACCAGAGAAGCACAATATTTATCACAGTGTGTTTCAAAGTTGTCAGCATTCCACCGATTTATTGTGCATGTAAAGAAACCTGTTTTGCGATTGTCCCATCCTAATGTGCCAAAGTTTAAAAAGCTCGAGTGTTTTTGGTCCCTGCAAACCCTGCCGGGAGTGGACTCTCGTTTGGTGGATTGTACAGCAGAAGAGCTGCTCTACGTCGTAAATGGCCGATCTCACCTGTTCTCGCCCCACTGACGGTGGTCTTTCAGGGGCTCTTCCGTGGGTGATGAGAGGTGTCCGGCTCTCAAGAATCAGTCCTGACCCTCCTCTACAAGCTTGAGTTTCTCCTACCCAGTGCAAAGGAGCTTCTTGAGCTTGAGCTTCCTCTCTCAACTACGGAAGCAAAGACCGTAGCATGCCCAGGCTCCAGCTCCCAAACGCACTCCAAAGTCCAGCTTCTAGGTGCACTTTTGCCCCCAGGCGCTTCGTACAGTCGTGCTAGAAAAGCCCGAAAGAAGAAGAGAAAAGCCGCACGCCAACCGACCAACGTTGTGATATTCTCGGCATCAGGCTGCTTCAGCAATCCGACCGTTCGTGATGTGAAAGCATGACCAGAGACTCTCCTGTCAGATCTTCGCCGTGCCACATATGTTGCGAGCTTGCTGAGAACCAAGATGCTTCAACAAAATTCGTCGTGGTCCCAATTGTGAGGAAGCAGCGCCAAGACGCAGATCCCGAAGCTTCGAGCCGGAAGCGAAAGCTGGATGAAGCGGAGCCTTGTCAGACTGAAGCAGATCCCAGATTAAGCATTAGTTACCTGTTGGAAACAGAAAGCACGCGACTCAGAACAGCGTAGAAGCAGCATCAACTGTGCGGGCCAGTTGACGGATCGCCGAGGACAGTCCAGTTGTACATTGTCTGGATGCGTGGGACATGTCTTACTATACTGACCTCTTGCAAAGGGAGGAGTTGCACCTGGATGATGCAAAAGTCAAGGAGTTTTTTCCACTAGAGGGAACCACTCATCGTATTCTTGAAGTTTATTCCGAGCTTCTCGGTCTGAAATTCGAGCGCAATGCCGGGCTGCCTGTGTGGCATGAGGAGGTCGTGGCTTTTGAGGTCAAGGAGTGCAAGTCCGACAGGCTTGTCGGACATCTATATTTGGACCAGTTTCCACGTGATGGGAAGTTTGCGCATCAGATGATCCTACCCCTCGCACCAGCCTTCACGAGCTTTGGAGAGGAGTGCGTGAAGTGCGTCCCGGCTTGCGTGAACATCTCGAACCTTGCTCGCCCGGAAGGAGGAAGGCCGGCACTGCTGCGGCTCACCGAGATGAAGACTTTGTTTCATGAGCTTGGCCATGCCATGCACTGCTTGTGTACTCAGACTCGCTTTTCTATTCTCTCCTGGGCCTGGCCGATGGTGCCTTGGCCCGGTGGAGTCGAGCAGGATTTCTTGGAGGTGCCCTCCATGGCTTTGGAGAAGTTCGCCGGCGAGCCCTCCCTGCTCCACCGAGTGGCCCGGCATTTCTCAGGAGACGGAAGCAAGCTGGATGCAGCAGCTATCGAACAGATCCAGAAGCTGGAAAGGTTCATGGCAGGCCAACATGTCACAAAACGCATCTCACCCAATGAGTCGTCTTTGTAAACGCTCCTCACTCACCGTCCGCCTGGTCGGCCCGGCTAAAGGTTGTGGAAACGTTTTCACTTTAAGATTGCAGGAAGGTTTAAGGCAGATTCTCAAGTGATGAGCGTTTGTCAGGCCCCATTGTCGGAACCCTTAGCCGCGAACCCTAAGTCTTGCTATGCGGTTACCGTGGCAGGCACACAGGAAAGCCGGCTTATATCCATGTCCATGATCGATCTGTTGCTGCACTCGCAAGCTCCTCCCTATTCTTTCGATGGGAAAGCTGGGCTCTCACCACCCGAACTGTATAGGTTGGTTGTCGAGAAATGCACATCCTTGAAGCAACTGCCGAATACGAACTTTTGTGCATCCTGGTATCATCTCTACATCGGTTATGATGCTGGCGTGTACGGCTATGCCTGGAGCGACGTGTTTGCGGCGGATATATTTGAATCCATGCGGACCAGTCAGACCGGGCCACTTAGCGCGGAGACGGGTGAGCGGCTTCGCTCGGAAATCCTCGAGCCGTGCGCGACGAAGCCGGGACACGACATGCTGCGTGGTTTCCTGGGACGGGAGCCTTCGGTGGATGCCTGGTGCCGCTTCAAAGGTATCCAGTGAGTTCTTGAAGGTGCAAAAAGCTCTTCACCGTGCTGCACAAGTCTGTAGATCCCCGAGAGTCAGCTGAAGTCTTGTCGCCCATGCACTGTAGGTAGAACTGGGAGCATCTCCTTGAGACGGGCTGGAAAGCATGGGGCATGCCCAGTGGAATGTGGTTTAGGTTCAAGTTCGGGGGTACAGCATTTGTTGAGACACTCGTTTCACCATTCGCTGGCCAGGAGCATGATCTGGTGAGAACCTTCCAGGACGTCAAGACTAAGACTGGTCCCGACTTGATTGTGACTCCAGAAAATTATCGCTTCCTCATGTCCGGCATGTCATGGCTCTGGCCGAAGTGAAGCATGCAATGCAGGAGCTGCTCCATGGACTCCTTGTTGCCAAGCCTGCAGATCCTCACAAATATGTGCAGGCCAGCAGAAACGTCATAGCTCGTCTTTTCTACCTGCTGCTTGCTCCTGGTTGTGCTTGACCAGGAGCACCTGTCCAAGGCACGAAAGCTTGCAGCCCGACACTTTGGTCACGGCTGGCTCAGCATGCAAGATAGCATCTCACTCTCCCCAGTGCGAAGAGTATTGTGCCCTCCGATTCATCACAACTTGCCGGACATCTTGTCAAAAGCTTCCTTGTATGATCTTACCCGCGTGCTGATGCTCGAAGGCAGCGCTGATTTTTGATAGCGAGGCAACTCTTGTCATTGTTGTAGGTGTCGGCGATGGCATACAGTGGAGCTCAAGGCTATGCTCGCATCTCCTCTGATTCCTGCATTTACAAGCGCAGGCAGGTCCCAAGCGATGACATGGATCCCCACTTTGCCATCGTAGGGCTCGACGAGAGGGATATTGATACCGATGAAGATCGTGAGCATGGCAAAATGTGTTCTCCCTTGTACCGAGTAGCGCGTGGAGGAGATGACAGCGACGCAACTGATGAAGGGCCAAGTCCGGCCAGGATTTCCCACAAAGTTCCGAGCAAGAGGAGGGAGCATCTCTCGAAGCGATCCGAGCTGCAGCGCTACAAGCTGACGAGGGAGCTTTCCACGACATGGACGGTATCTCCCTCGGTTGACCTTTTCTTTTTCTAAACTCGTTCTTGTCTTCAGTATCTGGAGACTCGAGAGTTCGGTTCCCTTTCTCTTCAGTCAACAAAAAAGTATGCACGGCTTGCTTTCATGCCTCCAAGGCGCCACCACGTGTGCTGTGTGTGACCCGTCGACACCTTCGAAAGGGAAAGTACGTAGACTTCCTCGGTGAGTACCACCTGGACCTGATTCAAGAAAACGGGGGTGCCGCCATCATGATCCCCCGAACTGCCTTGACAGTTCCTGCTCTGGCCGAGTACTTGCCGATGGATGGCTTGCTCGTCGTGGAGGGGAACGACATATCCGACGAGGTCCTGAACAAGTATGGCCGGGGCCCCAACGCACCATGCGGAGTGTGGGTGCAGCCTAAACCCAATGCGCCAAGCGCGGAGTGTGGGGGCCTCAAAGCGGTTGAGCACTGAGGATGCTCTGCTCCAGACCGATTGGACGGAGAGGATGCCATGAAGTGGGCCAGCGACACCGAGTTTGTGGCTTGCCGGCACCAAGGCAAAAAGTGTCAAACTGCAAAATCTCGGGCAGCCAAGGACGTCCCGAAGGATCAGCTGGAGTTTGCATTGATGCGTTTGGCCCTGGACTCCGGCTGTCCAATCCTTTCCCTCTGTCGTGGCTCGCAGATGCTCAATGTCCTGAGAGGTGGGACACTGATCGGCGACATTGAGAAGGAGTGGCCCGATAGAATCTGCACCTGAAACTGCGCATGTCCAGGGCCGGGAGTGCAACAGGATCTTTCCGTATGCCGTATAACGCATCTCTAGGACAATTCGCAGGTTCATAAGACCTAGCTTGAAGATCTGGGGTCGTTTAGCCTATGGCACGCGAGGTCCCAAGGCTCACACACACATGCACAACCAAGAACGCTTCTTTCTTGCCTTCGGCGTAGCAGCTGCTCTGTCTGAGCTCTAGGTCCCACCCTTGAGGTGATATGGCAGACGAAAGAGCATGCTTTCGCAGTGCTGAAGCAAGTTTGCAGAGTGAATGTCACACCTAGAGTGACCAACTCCGAAAGAAACTCGGAGTGACAAACTCCAGCGTATAGGCTTCTGAGAGGATAACGGTGTCGAGCGCCGGCTTTGCCACTTCCTGGCATCGGGCTGCGACTCATCATGCGATTCTTCGATCGTTGCAAAACTTACGAACTAGATGAAACATAACACCGTGGTGCAAAGCAAGCTAACAAGCAAGCAACTCAAGTTGCGCATCAACCAATCATGTTGAACTACGGAACTTCTCGCTAAACTAGGCCTAACGTTGCGCTTGCAAAAAATGCTGATGAATCGAACTCTTCTGAAGCCAATTACTTCTCCAGCAGCAACCACTTCCACATGTCCATGGTTCAATACACCCGAGCCCATGCTCAGCGTGATGGCAATTGCCTGTCCCTCCTTGTAGCACCGGCCGCTAGAGCTCAGCGCTTCTGAGCACGCAAAGTTTACCAGCATCATACAGTCTCCTCTGTCGACTCTTGGTAATGTGTCTGTAAGTACTCTGCGAAAAGCGCACAAACTCTGCAACTTGTCCCTTTGATTTCCCAAATCTACCAATGCTCAAACTTGTTTCACACGATAAATAAAACCGTACCAGATTTTGAAGAACAAATGCAACTGTCGAGCGAAAGTACTGGCGAAAACTCGGTCGACAAACTTGAACAGACAACTGCATTAACAAGCCAGTGGCTTCTGGACATTGTTGTTGTCAAACACTTCACTGGCTGCAACTTTCGGCGGAGTCAGTCAAAAATGTGACAACTTATTTGAGGATATTTCAAAGTAAGCGTCATGGTTTGAGAGTGTTTAAAGGTAAGATTTTGCGCAGACCGGTGAGGGAGGAATTCTATTGCACCGCAGCTGATTGGGGCAGTAGTGTATACCCTGTGGAGGAGGTTCCAAATGCAGTTGTGCATCTCAAGGATGCCAGTGATCCAAGCTACGACAGCCACCGTCATCCCATCAAAGTGTTGCCAGACACTCCTCTTGCATCATGGTTCGCCAAGACCCTCATTGACACCGACGAGCTCAGTGTGAACTCGTATCATCACCAGGGAGTGCGCACCTTGGGCAAGGGTTTGAAGCCAATGGCGTACGCTCCTGATGGGGTTCTCGAAGGATTCTTCGACGAGCACTACAATCCATCGAAGGGTCGCTTCATGGTCGGCTTGCAATTCCATCCTGAGCGCATGATGGATGACTACCCTGGATGCAAGATCGTCTACGAAGATTTCTTGACGGCTTGCAAGAACTTCAGGAAGTCCAGAAACTTTTAGATTTGAAGGCCTGGCTTGTGGGTGGCCGTCAATATGTACAGCTTTCCTGATCAGTGATTGTGGCCTGATGAATGGTCAAACAACTTCCGTGGGCCAGGTTATGAGAACTGATTACTCGGGCTGGCATGGAGCTTGCAGCCATGGAATGCATGGTTGCACGTTTGAAGCGGAAGCCACCAAGCTTGTTTCGAGCGCAAGTCTGTTTCACAAAGGCACAAAGCATCACCATCGGAAGAGGCCCAGTGTACAGCCTGCATAGGAGGCCACCGGAAAGACTGATGGGACCGATGCAGCCATGGTGGCACTCCCTCCTTGCTGTGGGCAGTGCCGCCGTCATTGTGCTTACCGAGTGGTTCGCATCGATACACGAGCGGCCGATGCGAGTTTTCGCCCTTCTGCTTCGACTTCATAGCAGTGACGTGTGTGTGTGCTGATCTATACTCATCTAATTGCACTTGCGCAGGAGTCATTGGTAACATTAATGTAAATGCACTAGACTTGAGGGTGGTTGGGCAGCCGAGTGTGAAGTAAAGTTTACCAAAGCCCCACTCGTGATGCTTCTGAGTGGGACAAGCATGCCTAATTAGCTGTGGCGGTGATGCCCAAATTTCAAGAGACCCAGGGATATTCTTTAGACCCGCTGCTGGCACCAATTCTGCTCAGCGGAAGACTGGCCAAAAGCCGAGCAAGCGTAGAGTTATCGAGTCATCTGGGAATGCGCCTTACTGCAAGTGCTTGGGGTCATTCTTTATATTGATTTCTTGTGACTAAGGCCAGGGCAAAGGGAGAGGCCGCGGCCGTGAGCTTTGCTTTCATGATCTCATCAAGTTACGAAAGCTGCCTCTTCACGAGCTTGGGAGTTGTGTTTCATCAATCAGCAATTGGATCAGTCCTGCAGGTCCTAGATGGGGGCATGCGTTGGGGGCGGGGGGGGGTGGCGGGGAAGGTGGGGGGGACTGGGAGAATAACCCCTCGACCACCTTTCTCGAACGCAATGTCTGAGATGTAAGCAGGAAGGTTTTCCTGCACCAAAGAGCACACTGTAGATGCATTTGCTTCAGCCGACAGGCATGTTGCAAGCTAGGCATGTGACATGCGCGGAGTTGCGACGCCTTCTGAGCTGGCCCTGGAGGCTGATGGCGCAGCAAGTCCATACTGCCTCATTCTCAGGAGTCCTGGACGTCCGGCATGCATCACTGTAGAAATTTAGCCTGTTTAGAGCAGTGCTTTGGACCGAGATGACATCTTCACCTATTTTGCTTCGCAGCTTCAGGTGGCACTGTTTCGCCTGATCCCGACTCGGAGATGTCAAAGGAGCTGTACAAGGCCACAGTTCTAGATAGGTACCAACCCTGTGCCTCGAAACGAATGAAAGCCCAAGTTTCGGTTGTCGTGATGCTGACATACAGGCCAAGCGGCGTCGGTCCAGCGACCTCCCCTCAGTTCGCACAGCAAGTTTTGGAAGCCTAGTGGACACGAATGAAACCCTGCCCGGCCTTTCGATCGAATCTCAGGTCCGAGAGCACATGAGACTGCAGCAGAAGGCTGCTGGAGCGTCTGGTTGTTCAAAGGCAGGCTTCGAACTGGGCCTGTATTTCAGACTCGCCTGAGCCCGTCTGAGAGCGAAGGTGGAGACGCTCTTGATGACACTGGAAGCTGCCAGCAATAATTTGGAGATAGTCGGCGGCTCACACTGGTCTCGGAGCGGCGTGCAAGTGACTGCGTGTGTTGCGCGGAAAGGTGCTACCATTTATTCCGCAGCAGCTACGCGAGAACCTAGCAAGCGCGGAGTTCTCTACCCTGTGCTTGGCCGAGAAACCCGCCGAGCATTATCGCTTTCCTGCGATCTCTTGTCACATTCCAGTCAGCACTCCCAGGTGCGATGAGAAATTCAGGGCTCTGGACGTCGAAGACCGCGGCAGGGGCCCAGAAGCAAACTGAAGTCACAGTGAAGTTCCGATTCATTGCAGGTGAGCTGACCTCTGACGACCTCATCCCGGTCATTGCACCATCCTCAGTGAACGAGCAGTCTCTGGTTGACCCTGTGAAAGCTTCATCTGACCAGGTGGAGCTAAGTCGGGTTCAAAAGGACTCTATATCAACGGAGCAATGCAGGACTTCGTCGCAAGTGTGTGTGTGTGTGTGCTTGTGTGTGTGTGTGTGTGCGTGGCTTCTTCGTCAATTTTGTGCTTGTGTCTACAATCCGTGCTTTCCGGGGGGCCAGGAAGTTTGCAGACATGTTCGACTCCAATCAGGAGCCTGCTGCTCTTGGTTGACTGCACAAGTAGTCGACCGACAGTGCAGTACTCTGTATTGGACAACCCGTGTTGGCTGAATTATTGCGTTGCTGCAACCCAGCTGCAGCTCGGGTTGCTTGCAGGACGGCTTGATCAACATTGCAGAATTCACACAGATGGTGCAGTTTGTCACAGTTGCCGGATGGTTAGAGAGTCAGGCACCTTACTCCAGACGCTGTGCGTGTTCCAGCCCATGGATGCATTGAGCACTTCCCAAGCTTGTTCTAGACGTTTTGCAGCATTTCGCTGACTGAAAGACTCGCCAACAGGAAGGAAAAGACATGATCCAAAAGGCGGGTCAGCGTTTCACCCGCTCGCATTGCAGTGTTTTCGCTCGTCCGCCAGTCTGCCAGGCAGAGCTTGCTGATCGATCTTTCCAGGACTTGATAAAGATGATCGAGGCAGACAAGGCAAAGGGCCGCTGAAGGCTTTGTCCGCTCCTCATTGTGCTCGAAACGGCAGGAGCGGCTCTGGAGCATCATCCCCTTTCTTCCAGAATGGCTGGTGAATCACCTTACCAGCAAGGAGTTTGAGGAGGCGCAGAGCGTTTTGCATGGTTTGCATTGCTCTGCGAATGTGGTGGAGAGGCTTGCCACGAGCAGTTCGATGGTCTTGACGTGGACGGTAGTGGTAGCCTGGAGCCTGTTGAGCTGATCCCCATCATCCAGGCCATCTGTCAGACGGAGGCCATGGCCTGCCTGATTTTGAGCCTCCGATCAGCAGCGGCCCTGTTTTTTCCGGAGGAGCACATGGTGGCGATCACCGAAGAACGATGTCAAAGGCTGGTAGCTCGGTCAAGCAAGTCGGTGTCGTGCTCGTCAATGTGGGCAAGGTTCACGTCGCTGTTTGACACAGATGGCAACGGGGTCATCAAGTTTCCAGCTCAGTCTGAGCTGGCTTGCGTAAGGATCGTAAGGCCTGATGAGGTTTGATTTGCATAGATGGATTGGTGTTCTCGCATGCAGCTGAGGCGGGATGAGTTCATAGAGTTTGCACAGTTTCTGACGGGCAGCATTCTCAGACTGCCATTGCTTCCTCCGGTCGTCGTCCGGCCGGTGTGACCGTCGTCGTCCTGGTAGAGTTTATCTTGAGGAGTGTTTTCTCAGGCTCCCGCAAATGCGGTTCCCTAATGAGACTGCTGGACACATAAACGTTACTTAACTTGCAGACATCTACACACTTGCCTCATTGTCTTGCGTGCTTGCATCGATTCGCGAATGTAGTGATGTACCCGTGTGCATTTACTCGTATCTTTGTGTGTGTGTGTGCGCATTGTGCCGCATGCCCTGGTTGTGCAGTGTAAAGTGCAGCATGCTGACACTCATGAGACTTTCGATTCGCAGCATCGATGACTTACTGCGGAAAAGCCCGCGAGCCCTGCTTGAACTTCTACTTTGCTTGCTGGTTGTTTGGGTGCCTAGTGTTGCCTAGGCGATGTAAACGCATATGACACATATGTTTATTTATGTATGTATGTATGTATGTACGTATGCATGCACCCATGCTCATGTTTGTCTGCTTGTATGTATGCATGCATGCATGCATGCTTGCATGGATGTATGTACGTATGTATGTATGTACCTATGTGCGCATGTATGAATGGACAGGCAAATGTGTGCATGTATGCATGCACGCACCCACGGATGTTTGCTTGTTTGCTTATTGGCTTGTTTGTTTGCTGGTTTGTTTAGGGATATATATGTATATCTATGTATCTTTGTCTCTACGTATCTATGTCCCGGTGTGCTTGTGTGCCTACCTATTCATCTGCTTATGTTTCGATATATCTACCCATCTACCCATCCACCTATCTACGTATCCACCTAGCCACTATTTATCATCCAAGTGTCTATCCATCCATTTATCTACAAAACCTTCTGCCTACCTACCTACCTGCCTACCTACCTACCTACCTACCTACCTACCTACCTACCGATCGACCGACCGACCGACCGACCGACCTACCTACCTACCTACCTACCTACCTACCTACCTACCTACCTACCTACCTACTTGCCTACCTACCTATTTTATTCCCTGTTTACCAACTTGCTTACCCACTTGTCTACCTATCTATTTGTGCATCTACCTAAGCACCTATATCTATCTACCTATCGATTTGTCTTTCTATCTATCTGTTAGGCGGCATATCGTTGTATCTATGCACATTTGGATGTGTGTCTGCATGTCTGCAGGTTGCAGCAAACTTCTTGACTCCTTTTATCAGCAGTGCAGGATGACAGTGCTTGCACAGAGCTCAAAAGCTTAAGTCATGATGCAGTGCCTGCTGCCTGTCAGTCATGAACTTCCTCACGAACACGGAGGAGGGACAGGATGCGGGGAAGCCCAGGTCAAGCTCGTCAAAAGTGTTCAAGCACCCCGCCGCTTGAAGGTCTCAAAGAAGGCCACCGACGTTGCTCAGGGTGCTGACAGGAATCAGGTGCTCCTGCAGATGCTCGATGAGGCCCCCCTGTGCGTGAAAGAATCTTCGCCCAAGAGTCTGGTGCATAGGGAGGGTTCAGAAACCATGCCTCGCTGTCTGGAGGATCCGGACTTCTTGCAAGAAATGTTGCAACAGTTGCCCAAGCCGCTGTACTGGGCTGTGAACTCAGATCTGGCTGTCGGAGTCCTTGTTGAGCTTGCCTAGACATTCAAGCTCAGGAGATCACCAGCCTTGACTTTCAAAAGGCTGAGCTCCCAGCAGGGTGTCTGCTGTGTGGCAGTGTGGATGCGGTGTGTTCGTGTGCTCGAAGCTATCAGGCTTGCATGGATGGCTTCAAGGCCTGAGAGCTGTTGCTTTTCGGAACGAAGACGAACGGGGAGCATCGCGACATTCAGGCCGCAGCTGGGGAGGATTGCGATGCGGGTAGCACGGTGCCTCCAGGCATGTTAGTGCCGGTGGCGGCCTCAAACATCTCCGAAACCTCCGACCCGAATCGGCTCTCTCTCCCTCTCAGGTGATAAACCAGCTGATCCAGGCACCGCGACAATCTGTGAGAGTCTCCAGTAAGCGGTCCGTTGTCGGAAAAGGTACACCCCTTCAAGATCAGCGAGGAGCAGTGCAACCATTTCATGAGCCGATGGGCATCTCGGCTGACTCTCTCTGACAGGTTGCAGACTGTATCGGTGTGTCTCGTTCGGCATCTCCTGCGTGCAGCAAGGATCGAGAGCTGAAGAATTCGGTGACGTCTTGTACTTGGATCAGCCAGCCGTCAGAAGAGCTCGGTCAGCCATTGTGGAGCAGGCCCGCCGAGTTTCTGCTCCTGGCGCGCTACTGCATCGTCATGGGATATCTCACCTACCTTGTGGAGAACCAGGATCGGCACCGGAGCTTTTGTTGCTTTTGCGGCACTGGCTGAGTCTGTAGGATGCCCTGATGGCCGACGTGATGCTCGGTCAAGAAAAGATGGAGTCTGTCCTGCAGAATCTCAGACAAGGCCAGGTACTCGGTTTCTGATTTGTCGGAGCTTGTAGTTGCAAGTCTAGAGCCAGGCTCTGAGATGGTTTGGGATGTGCTGCCCTTCCTCCCACAGGCCAGGGCCATGCCATGCATTGTTTGAAAGCCATGGGAGTTAGCAAAGGGAAGGCTCCAATGATAGCGGTGCTATTCCGAGTCCCTCATCGACGAGCTTTCGAGTCCAGAGTTCGAGCTATCGTGTGACGAATTCTTTTCACAGCTGGACAAGGACCTCGGCAGGGATGATTGTCCCCCAAGCAAGTAGTCGGCACCTTCAACTCTGCAAGGACGGCAACGGCACCCTGGAGCCTGCGGAGCTGCTACCTATCGTTCAGGACTTGACTCAGGCACGATTGCAAAAGAGACACGAGAAGACCCCAACCGAACATTCTGGTTGCAGCAGGCACACGCTTTCGTTCTCACAGAAGAGCACTGCAAGAAGTTCGTTGACCTTTTCGATATCGACAGAAATGGTGTGCGAGCCTCAGATCACCTGAGACTGCAATGTGCGAGAAGCAGCCCTGCAGCGGTTCTTCGTGAGGGAGTCCCGCATCCAGGGCGGAATCAGCCTTGCAATGAGCAGATAGTCGGCCACTCGCAGAACGAACCCTATAGATGTCTTTGCTTGCACAGATCATTGCCAAGCACGAGTTTGTGAATTTTGCGAGGGCCCCAATGCCGAATTCGGTAGGACACGAGCCATGTGGGAGTCATCTGTGAGAACGACATCTTGTGGACAAAGGTGCGTTACATGATGATCATGCCGGGAGCCTGGGAGCCTCGAGGTCCCAAAGCAGATTGGTTGCAGCTGAGGGCCTTCATGGAAACTCCAGAGGGGCAGCAGGCGAAGGAGGAGGTGGAGGCCTGGCGGCCTGGCTTTTCATCCCCGGAACCGACGGCGGACCGCGGTCAGGTGGACAAGAGCAGTCACGCGGTGGACCGTCTCTTGCACCAGCTGCAAAGAGACCGCGATGCCATTGTGAAGGCTGGAGCCTGCAGCTTCTAGGCAAAGCGACCTGCGCATCTCATGCAGGTCATGCCTCTGCTGCCAGAAGCTTCGGCCATAATTCTCCGTTTGATGACAGCCCGCTTTGTGAGAGCCTCGGCCAGCTGAGGCTGTCTACAGCGAATTGGTGAGCCAGCGATTCGAGAGCCTGGCATGCTTGACATTTGACGCCTGCGGAGAAGTCAGACTCAGCTTCATCACTCGAAGCTTCGAGGTGACACAGTTTTCCGACCAGTTCAAGGCTCTTGACAAGGCCTCGTAGTCCGAGCAGCCTTGCACAGCTCCTGGTCGTCCATCGTACCTACAGGATGGAAGTGGAGTGTTGGAACCCGCGGAGCCATGTGCTAAGCTTGCTCGACGTTTGAAAGCCACTGATAAGGTGCCAAAGCTACTGACTACTGGTAGTGTGCCCCGAAGTGTAAAGTATGCTGCAAGCTGCTCAGTGCAAAGATGCTGCTTGATCAGAGTTCGGTCCAGGCTCTTCGACATCATTGTCTCACTCTCCTCTTCTCAGCCCTTCGCTGTGACGCAGCAGCAGCGACTCGGGCTATCCTTGATCACTTTTGCTTCTTCCCTATGTTTTGCAACGTTGTTCAACGTTTCGTCAGTTTTTTGGCATTTTGCTGTGAGTCCAGACCTGATGAACTCAGGTGCGAAGCCTTCACCTCCATTTTTGACCTGCACGGGGACGGCGTTCTTCGGCATGACGAATTCCTGGATTTCGCAAGGTGGTCTCTGCTAGTCCTGGCTGGTTTCTGTGCGTTCAGACCTCCAACCGGTAGTTGTCCGGACAGGTTCCTCTGCATCATGAGCTATCTTCACAGCTCTGATGGAGAGGCTCGGAGTGGGACATGCTCCTCTCCCCTCCCTTGCTTGTTGTATTTTGGCCTCAGATAGCAGCCGGCTTTAGCTGACACAGCAACGGTTCCATCTACAGGCTGCGGCTACTGAAGCCGTCAAGGTCTTGGAGGACAGCAAACGCATCGAGGACCTGCGCAGAGATTCGCGGTGATCGGGAATGCGCATCAGAAATTGGAGCCGGAGAAAGAGGACCTTCTCGCAGCCCTGGAACGCGACCACGAAGCCGTTCAGCAGGCCTTCGGCAGCGCAGTTGATCTGCAACTTTGAGCTTCACGCCGTTACCCCCCCCGTTCTTCGCAACAAGCTCAGTGCTGGAGTGCTGGTGGCCTGGTGGCATGCTTCATGTCAACGTGCCTTTGATCTGGTGCCTCGGGCTCACAGCCGAGTTAGACGTGGACTGTGCCCCACTGTGCCCAGTGCCCGTTGGGAGCCAGAGGAAGCTTGGATGCAGTTTGGAGCACAGTGCGACACGGCTTGCAGAGATGACCTCTTTGGGACTTAGAATAATGGCCTCGCCTGGAAGACCGCAGAGCCGCGGGATGGGCCCAGTGCCTGAGCCCCGACACTCCGACGACTTTCTATGTGTCCGCGGACACATGAAACAGCTTCTGCTTCTAATTCCGAGGGCTGCGCCCGGGATGAGCACCGGTGGCCTTGGCCCGGTGCAGGCCACAAGGCGCGTGCAAGGCACGCGCATGGCGCGGTGCATGTGCAGGCCACGATGCGCCCAGGCACGCAGATGGGAGGGCCCGGAGCCCTGGCAGAGTTCATGCAGGCTTTGTGGATGAAGACTTGTCATGCACAGGACACAGAACCCCATGGGCCAAACTGGTCGAGCAGCACTCTCAGTTCGGCAGGATCTTAGGATCGTCGCAAAAGGGGTAGACTGGAGGTACCAACAGCTCAGGGCGGGCGCCCGGTCCCCAGCGCGTCCACATTGACATCGCCGTGCTGCACTGTTGCGGGATCCGTTCCCAGTAAGGAATGAGCGCTTCCCGAACACGCCAGGGCACGGCCGCACAACCTGTCTTGGGCCAAGGGCTCAGAGCGCAGCAACCGGAAGAGCCCCGGATGCCCTGTTGGGGACCTCCGAAGCTCAAGCCAAAACCGGTGCCTCTCAGCTCTAAGAAGAGCTGGAGGTGTAGTGGCTGCAGCGCGTGTGCCGCTGAGCCGAGTATGTTTTTCTCCGAGGTGTTGGCGCGATGACAGAGGTGAAGGTGTCCGACCGGCCGATGACGATGCAGGGTGCGCCACTTCGCAAACGGCACGTGCTTGTGCGAGTTGCCACCATGTGTCAAAATCGCATGCGGTTTCCGGCTGCTTGGCTCAAGCCTTCTGGCAGAGCTCTCCCGCGGCCTTTCAGCGAGAATGCCGTGTTCAAGGCCAGAGCGAGCTGCCTCTATTACATACCTCTACATCAAATAAACTCATTCTCCGAACACCTCGAGCAAAGGCAGGACTGCGCGGTCACGTGCGACTTGAATGTCGGTAACCCGGTGACTGAGAGCAAGGCTGAGAAAGGCGTCCTTGTCGACTGTCTAAGTCTGCAAGGCCGATGATCCAACATTGGCTTCGGGTGTGTGCAAGGCTTCGTGCAGCTGCAGATGCCATGAATGTCCGGACCCGTGTCTCCTCAGACTCACGAGGTCTGTGACCACTCGATCTGCTTTCACTGCGAGGCCAGGCACCAGGAAAGGGGGAGAAGCCCCATCCGAACCGGTACACACCGCTAGAAAAAGACAATTACGTCACGGCTCAAGACAGCAACGGCTCACCTACCGTGCAGAAGAAGCAGTTGTTGCTCGAGTTGCGAAGCTCTTCCGGCTGCAAAGCAGGAGTGTCGCGACATTGTCCACTCGACGGAGAAATGCGATCGCCCGTGCTGCCGCTTCGAGGTAACTGTACTCGGAGTGGCTTGCCTGCATTTGGTGTTGACTCGAAGGCAGAGGGTGCAGCGTGATCAGGTGGACAACCTATGCTGAAATTCGGATACTGGGCAGAGGAAATCTGGCAAATTTTTGCTTCTAGACAACAGAGCTTCGACTTCCTGTTAGCCTCGGTTGCTCGCATCCCGTGCATGCCAGTCACGCAAGGAAGTCAAGCTGATTGAGAAAGCGATAGCCAGCCTTGGAATCAGCAAGGCAGCTGTCAAAGCAAACGCTGGAACAAAGACTGCTGTGGTGACTCACTTGTCAAAGGTGAAGGCTGACAGATGCTTGGCTTTAAGACTAAACATGAAGCAGGGCAATATGTTCTCCTATTATCGGTGTGGTAGGTCTGGAATAGGAGTGGCACATTGCTGCATGAGATCTGCATGCGCTTTTGATGTTCATTAGAGGCGATCGCCGTGGCCATTTTGGGTCGAGGTGAT
>CAJNDV010000003.1:28557-41406 GCA_905221635.1 Symbiodinium sp. CCMP2456
ACCCCATGCCTGAGCGCAAAACCAGCTTGTTGTGCGCTCTCATGAGTCCAGAGCAGATCAGTGAGCTTCGCGAACGTTCGTGCTTGCAGTGTGTTCAACCAGCACGACTAGGCGATGCGCTGAGCAACACTGATGCTCGTAGCATCAAGTTAGCAAGAATGGATGGCAGCACCAATTTTGGAGGCATTTCGGCTTCGGCCTGAGTGTAGCTTCGCAGTTCGGACTGTAATGCGATCGTATTCGGTACGGTGATCAGGGCACACCTCCACAGGTTGGAGGTTTTCCATTCGCAGTCCCTCATCAAAACGCAACGCACTAATAGCCCCTAGACACAAACCGTTTTCCACGGAAGAATTGAAGCAATGCATCGCAAACCCCGCCACATGCTACGCTCGAAAAACGGCCCGGCCGAACTTGTTCTCGGTCACATTTGAGAGCCCAGGACGTCCCTACCCGACATGTTCTGGCCTGTTCGTATTTGGTCACAGTCACACTGAGCGGCAGAACCATGCAGAACCTGCAGCCTCTATTCCAGATCGCGCGAAGAGAACCTATAAGTCTCAGGTTTGGTGGCGGCCCTGAACCGCTTGATGTTGGGTGCCCGCAGCCGGACAGCAAAGCTGCAAATTCAGGATCTGACCTTTCGGAAGTGGTTGGGCACGACCTACACTTTGAGAAACCCTTTGTTCACAGGAGGGTACTGATACGTTTCGAAAACGTGCCTTCGGCCGTCTGTGGCATCATCGCTCTGCAGGCATTGGTTAGAGGATCTTTCTTGAACTGCGGGTAGTAATTTTCTACGGGGCACTCGATCTTTTGACATGTTTCTATTATTGACAAGTGTATACAAGACACAAGGTTACGCTGTTCCCAGCCATATTGTTCGTGTCGTCAAACGATTAGTTTTCACGGTTTTCACGCGCATGACGTGAACGTGCGGCAAATAGCGGTGCGCCAAGTAGTTCCGCTGGCCCACCCACACGGTTCGGCCTAGATTTCGCATCAATGGAATGTTTCATGGACCCTGTCCACCAGGGACGTCTCCTTTCAAGAGCAGTTTCTTCTTCGGATCGTTCTGATAAGAGCTTTTTGCAGGCCAGGTCTTGAAGGGTCAGCTCAAGCACTCTGTCAAGATACACTCACCGTTGGCGAGTGTCAGATTCGGGAGAGGCCGTGAATGTAAATGCTCATGTTAGGGTGGGCGGTGGGAAGCTGCAATCTGTTCCACGGGTTAGACACGCTTTTGCACATGGTTTTGATGCCTGATGCCTAGATGCAAGCATCCTGAGTCACAAGAGCGTGGAAGTTGTCGCTATAGTTTTGCAGAAGGGGCTGGCGGAGCTGAATTCAATTATTGCAAGGTTTCCATGTAGGTTCCCTGGATCCAAAATTCGAAAGCAGGAGAGAAATGGTGGATTGTGCATGATTCCAGCGACTAAAGTGACATTTACCGAGTCAGACGATACTGTTCGGACCTTGTTCTCATTTACCGAGTCTTTCAAGTTGCATTCGAGAAGCTGTGCCTCGTGATGCTTGAGGAATCCTTCAGTCCGGCGGTGTTCAACACGAGGAGGAGAAGAGCACTGGCCTTCTGGGTTTCCTCCACTCTCTGAAGGACGCAGACAGTCCCTGATTCGCACCGATGCGAAGCTGTGCTTCTTCAGGTCTCCAGACCCTTGCGTGCGAGCCGAGGTAAGGCATCCCGCTCGCTGCTGCTGGTGCAAGGCTGGCCGACGGGGCAACTGGTCTGCAGCGATTTTGGCGCGCCCAGGTGCTGCCTTCTCGACTTCTTTCATCCCTGGTCCTCAGAGTCCCGTGCTAGCACTTGCAGCATGGCTGAACAGCAATGTCTTGACACTGCTGGATGGAGCCTTCAAGATGGGTCACGCAAGTATCAAGCAAAAGGTTCAGTGGGGGGCTGTTTTGGAGTGGCCTTGTACTTGTTGTCGCTCTTGCTCTTGGCGCTGCATTGGCCATAATTGAACTTTCTGTGTTTCAGGTCGCGGTGCTTCTTGCCCACGGCCTTCTGCGAAGGGCATGTGGGGTGCTTAGTTGAAATCAGTCGTCGTCAGCCATTGTCGTCTCTAGTCTTGTTATGAAGAACAGGATCAAGTCGTCAAAGCGTCCATGCACAAAGTGAGTCAGGCCAGGCCATTGTCGCACGACGCATCTCTATGCATGTCCTGATGCTCATCGTCCTGCTCGGGGCTCTCTACCTCGAGCAGTTCACCGAAGCTGCTACCGTGGCTTTCCTTGTGAATGTTTCAGAGTGGATCGTTGGACGATCGCAGCAGGCAGTCGAGAGTGAGCTGGAGAAGAGCATGGTTGGCGCTGCCAGCCATGCCACGCTCCTCTTCAAGAAGGGTGGGCCTCGAACGGGAGGTGTCTCTGTAAAAATCGAGGAGTTGAGCCCGGGAGACGTCGTCCTGCTCAAAAGTGGCAGCGTGGTACCAACGGACGGCCGCCTTCTCCGCGCGGAAGCTTTCATGGTGAACGAGTCCGCGGTGACCGGTGAGGCGCTTCCAGCAGAGAAGTCTGTCGGATCTCAGCTCCTGTCTGGGACAGTTGTCGCCACTGGTGTAGCAGAGATGGAGTGCACGACCACTGCAGCAGACTCTTTCCAGGGTCGCATGAAGGCGGCTGTCCAGGACGCACGGAGCTCTCGATCCGACATGGAAGAGCTCGTGAACCGCTTCGCTGAGATCTACACGCCGGTAGTGCTCGGGCTGTCACTTGTGATTGCCATCTTATCGCAGAGTCTAACCCGGGGTCTCACGGTCTTGGTATCTGCTTGCCCATGTGCTGTGGTGGCGGCAGCTCCGGTGGTGCAATCCTGTTGCTTCGTGCGACTCCTTTCGGATCTCCAGGTGTTGGTGAAAGATGCCCGTGCCTTGGAAGGCTTCGCAAGAGTCACAACCCTTGGGACTGACAAGACCGGCACTTTGACCAAGGGTACCTTTGAACTTGCCGAAGTCGTGGTGCTCGATGGAGAGAAGACGGATCTGCTGCGTCTGCTTGCGGCACTGGAGTCCCAAGACTCCCATCCCCTAGCAAGTGCTCTCGTAAGAAGCTTTGTTGGATGTGCGGCTGACTTTGATACCAATGGCCCGGACTTGCCCAAGGTTTCCAACTTCACCCGTGTGGAGTCGATGGGAGTGTGGGGAATTGTGCAAGGTCAAGTTGTGGGTGCAGGCAGCAGGCGCTTTTTGGATTCCATGGCCATCAGCCTCCCAGACACAGCAGAAGCGAAGCTCGCAACGTGGGAGGCAGAAGGAGGTGTGTACAGCACAGTCTTCATGACATTGGAGGAGGACGTCGTCATGATGCTACGCCTCGAGGATGAAGTCAGGGAGGATGCTGCGGCGGCGATCGGAGCCCTGCAGCAGCTCGGAGTGGAGATCACCATGTTAACCGGCGATGAGCACAAGGCGGCGAACGTGGTGGGCGAGCAGTTGGGCATTCAGAGAAGGTATCTCAGCTTGCAGCAGTCAACTGTTCATGCGCTCGCTGAGAGGGCACCGCCGAATCTTGCGGCGAGACACAGTTTCTGTTAGGTTGGCGAAACTTACGCCGACCGCCAAGGAGGCGCGGCGGGTTGTGAAGAGCGGGAGAGAGAAAGTCGGAGCTCGGAGCGTGTGTTGTGGAAGCTGAGGACTGGGTGAAGTCGGGGGAGGAGCCCGGTCCGCCCGGGCGCGTGGACCTGGAAAGGGGCTCGGGCCTGAGCGACGCCCTGGTGGTGAAAAGGAGCGGCCAGGCCAGGCTGCGCCAGGCTGCGGCTCGAGTCGAGGTTTTTTCCGTGACTTGCTCTTGTTCGCAGGTGGTTGCGATGATTGGAGACGGGCTGAACGATGGACCTGCGCTCGCTGCCGCCGACGTGGGGGTCGCCATCGCAGCAGGGCTGCAGCTTACCACGGATGCTGCGGACACTTGGCAAACAGGCAGAATGCGCTCTTGAGACGGCTCCTAGATTCGAGCCCAGCCTGGGCCGGAGCTGAGGATGTGGTGATTGGGAGCGGAGGTCGGATGCTTCTGCGCTTTGTCCAGGCCCTCTACTTTGCGAGGAGCTGCAAGGAGCTCATCCGAGCCAACCTCGCCCTCGACGCCAGGCTGCGCATACGCATCGCCGCATCGCCATTGGGGCCTGGCATCTCCCGGCATCCCAGGCACTGGTGGTGAAGCTCAGCGCGCTCATCTTGGCGGCCACCGGCGCCTCGGGCTTCTGTTTGCATGCGCCCATCCGCGCCGCAGACTCGCAGATTTTCATCTGATCCGAAAGTCCGAGGTCACTTGGGTCTGACCCTTGGCGTTCTCAGTGACAGCGGCAGCTTGCTCTTGGCGGCTTGGATGCAGTGCGGCTTCACAAAACGGAGCAGAGCTTCAGGAGTGGCCTGAATGGCCTTTGGAGTCCGTACAGGGTTTGCAATTCCCTTGAGGGTGCAGCTGCGCAGGTGCTCTTGAACAGCCTCCGACCTCTGATGTGGGACTTCACGGCCTTCGACAAGTAACTTTTCAGAGGAAAGAGATACTTTTCTGTCCACAGCTAGTCTGTTTTCAATGATTTTCAGGAAACGCTTCCTTCAGCATGCCCAGTTGCATGCACTGGCATGCCAGCTTGTGCTGTGCCACCTTGCTCGACGACGAGACTGCTATCTCGGAGTTTCCTGCTGTGCTGACATGCGGGGGGCAGATGTGTGATGCATGGATCTGCTAACATAGCATCCGTGCGGAGATTCTGCCTTTGGTTGTGCACCGCTCGGGGAAACATCTTTTGATGACACGATGCTGTCCTGTTTGCTGTTAAACAGCACAGATATCTTCAAGGCTGGTCACCCGCTGAGTGAGACGATGCGGCACTTCGGCAGAGGTGATCTGCATCGTTGAGAGCGAGGTGGCCAGCCCGGTTGTCAGGCACAGCCGTCTGTACTGGCAGACACATGTGTCTTCTTAAAGCCACTTGAAGCGCAGCTGTTTGGGTGCGCAGTTCCACGGACAACCGCGGCAAAAAGAGACGGATGTGCTCTTCGACTCCGACGCATGGGTGTTGCTGGGTAGTTGCCTTTTCTGGGCTTTGGTTTCAGGTGTCATGGGGATGAAGACTGGCTCTATGGGCCCAAAGAGACAGATTTATGCCGCGAGCCCAGCGAGACGCTCTAGTATGGCCTCTCTCGCCTTCCTCCGTGGCATGTTATGCGTAGAGCTGCAAGGATTCGGGTGCATCCGCAGTGTAGATAGCTTAGAGACAAGTCACGCTGTGGAAGGCTAGGTATATGTTATGGCGCAGTACCGTGCGCGTAAACGCAACTACTACCAACGAGCAAGGCAGACGGAGTTAGGATTCAACTCAGGCTTGAGATGAACGTAGCTACTCAGTTCTCCGTATTTTGTCGAGTCCGTCAGCAGCCTTCAGCGTAGAGGCGTAGACAACATGTCGCTCCGAGGACAAGACCTACTACCTTGTCGAGCTGCGCAAGCGGTGTCAGGAGACTTGCAAAACGGTTTGATAGACACGTTGGACTTCAGCGGTTTCGACGAGCTTGGCACGAAAGTCAAGATTTGGACCTTTCAGCCTTTCAGCTGCTTCGGCTCAAGTTCTATGTTTAGGCCTATCGGTATGGAGCCCAGACGGGATGCTTGGAGGAACCTTGGTTCAAGTTGGAACATACCTGGATTGCGGCACGGCTGGGTAGCATTACTGAGAACTACAAGTGGTCAGGGTGGTGCGAGCTAGGGAGATGCCATCACACTTCGGAGAACGCCAGAAGCTGCGAGTTCTATATCTGAGTTGTCGTGATCTGAGGTCCGACCTTGTTGTCATGGCTGGCTTGACTTCGGTTCCACGGCTGATCGAATTATGGCCTTCTGCAGCATTCGCGATTTTTACAAACATGGTGCAGCAGTATTTGAGAAGGTAGGAGGCTAAGAGTTTCATGTTGAATCAATTTTCTACGCCCTTCGGCGTATCTTGCTGGCTTTTGTAAGTTGGAGTTCAAGGTAAGTTATATCAGCATGAATATGAGATTGAATCAGCCGAATTGCAGATGTCGAAAGACCTGAACACGATCTTCACAGAACTTGCCAGCAGTCTTGAAGCAAGAGGGCAATCAACAGCTGTGGTTACACTGTCCGCATGTTTAGAATCATCAAACGACTTACCGCAAGTCTGAGTTCGTTGTGTCCATAGTGTCGAGGTGCCACAACCAGAGGTGGCTTTAGAATATTTGAAGAGACAAAGGGGGCGAGCTTTGACCCAACAAGCCTCCATAATGATGCAATCGTGGTTATGACCAGTTGCTGTCTAAGCACAGCCAGGTGATTTGGTGTTGCCCTTCTATGAAAGTTCACGAACATGCCTCCCACATGCAACTATGCCACTACCCAAACTCCAGCTGAGCGAAGGTTGCGAGCATCTACGGCGCCTGGCACTTGATCGCAAAGGCAGCAATGGCCGAGGGCACCTCACCGTATCTGTGGCACGGCTACAACGACGAAGTATGCGAACATCTTGTGAAGGTATTTGCATTCGATCAGAAACATGGAGTGTCGCATCTTTTTGTTCTGACTGTGCACGGTGAGGTTCTTATTCTACAGATGCTTCCTGGGTTCGGCACTGATGATGCTGACGTTGTGCTGCGTTCCAGCAGCCCGGTCCAGGGCCGACAAGCCCTTTTATCCAGTGTCGGAGATCGTGCGATGTCTGCGATCCGATGGCGACAAGTTTTTCATTCTAGCAACTCGGAATTGCTGGCTAAGGCGACATGATTCGCGATTCTGTGAGAGATGCTGCAGTCACATTTTGGGATGCTTCGCATGTTGACGACGCAGGCATGCTTGCTCGGCCTGAACACGATCGGCGGACTAATGGCCGTGGCTAGACACTTCGTCCAAGTCAAGCTAGCGTTTCTTCTCGTTCTTCCATCTGTGCAAGTGAGTATGGGCTCAACGGTACGCTGCAGAAGATTTGTCCAGGACTGCCGGCAATTGTGTGTGCGATCTTCCAACCCATCTTGCCAGTGATTGCTGCAGTGATGTCCACTTTACTGGGCATTGAGCCCTGGTCAACTGGCCGCTCAGTGCGGCAGGAAGTAGCAGAGTTGGCTGCAACCTTAAGCGTGCCTGAGCCTTTCTCACCGAGGCAAAGCAATCTGCATCTGTGTCTGCACCATGGGTGCGACAATCGTCATAGTTTCTGGACATGAGCTGCACATGCTGGGCCTGTCGCCTTCGAGCAGCATGCAAGTGGGCTGGCTATTTCTTGCTGTGAGCGTCACAGCTGGTGCTGCCTACAGTGTGGTCCAGAAACAATGTGGGGTTTTGCGCAACTACTCACCCATCTTTGTTGCTGGGGTCTCCTTCTTAATCGCAGCTTGCGGCATCCTCCCTTCGGCTTGCTACTCCGCCCCCGCAGCCAAAGACTGGTTGTGCACAGACCACTTCATCACCCAGATGGCTTTGGCCTACGCTGCTGTGTTCGTTACGGCATACAACTATAGCGTGAGTGCATGGGCCAACAAGATATCATCACCTACCACGGTGGTTGCTTTCCAGACTCTGCAGCCTGTCGCCACATGCTGTCTCAATTACGCCGTATATGGAGTCCATCTGACGTTTGCTCAAGCCCTGGGTGGTTCGGCCATTGTCGCAGGTCTTTTAGCAGATGTCTTGTGGAAGACTCTTGGTAGCGACATGGAAAAGGCAGCAAATTTTCTCTGGTGGGTTCTCGTACCGAATCTAGAGCTCATGCAGCGGACACCAAGGAATGGAGAAGCCAGCCATCACGAACTGAGACCACTTAAGGGAATGCCAATTCTGGTGAAATAGATCTGGCCGCAGACTCCACATGCAAGAGGCGAGTGGTGGCAAAGCGATTGGCTTGATTGCCCTGTGAAGCAGCGAGCAATCATTCCCCGCAGTCAGTTTAGCGTGTCCATCTGATCTCTTCCCCGGGAAGAGCGTGTGGGCGGGGTGTTGCTGCCATGCAGTCAGCTGCCCATGCAGTCAAGGCTTAGCCCACGTTGGCCTCGAAAAAAGCAACAGAAATCCTCGTGCTTTGCTTGGCTGTGCCCGGTTGTGTCCTTTTCTTGCCAGGAGCTTGTCGACGAGGTTGCCAGGCTAAACAAGGAGATCAACGATATCCAGCAGGACCACATACTTGTGCGTGAGACTGCACATACCACCAGAAAGGGTGATGCACTGGAAGGACAACAACGTTTATGCATCACTGGAGAAGCGTTGCATGCCGAGAGCAGCACTTTTTTCCTTGGAATGCCAGTTTAAGCGTGGTCTGACCTGACCGATGTCTGAAGATGAGGCTATGACAACCTGGTAAAGACTGTCCGATCTCTTGAGGGTGACCTCGCAGATCACAACCTGGCCACAGACAAGCAGCGTCCCTCGCCTTGCATCCAATGCTAGGTGCCCAAGTTTCGATGCACGGACATGAACCATTGAGCTCGCTGCAGGCACAGACACACGGCCAGAAGAAGTTCACCACATGTACACCATCATGAAGCCCGAGCCCCTTTTGCAAAGCTTCACATCCTGCGGTTCTTACACGCGGGAAGTTGCGGAGGTCTCAGAATGAACAGCAGCGGGCTGATGTGGATCAGATTTTCCTCGAGAAAAGAAGCCATGAAGAGGAGATCGGACGTGCAGCCCCTGGCTTGCTCAGATTTCATCAAGTGTTTGTTGGCTTGCAGGGAAGAGCTGTAGAGTTCTCCGAACTGTGGCCATGGAGCTGTGGATTGCTATTTGCACACATGTCTGATGTCTTGGCTCTTGAGGCATGGAACAGGAGATCGCCAGCATTGCCCGCGCAGCCGAGGACTACTTTCATGTGTCGGTCCCGAGAAGCATCTGCCACATTCGGGTCATCTCCTGCCCTGCGACGCACCAGGATCGTTTGAACGAGCTCCATCCAGATCAGCGCCTCTGCCCCCAGTGCGATGCTATCTGTGATGCGCCCAGCGGCTGAGCTGTCGAGGCCGTGAGTACGAAGAGCTGCGGGAAGAGTCCAAGCGACTTAGTGGGTGGACCTAGCTGACACGGTGAAGCTTTTCACATTCTTCGGTGCATGTGCAGAGCATTTGTTCGTTCAGGTTCTGATCTCGGAGAGGCGCGGGACGAGCTCGACCAGGTCTGGGGGAGAATTCCGCAAATGAGAAGTCGCACCTGATGCCGCTTGATGCGACAGGTCAGTGGAAGACTGAATGCCGTGGAAAGCAGGCCTGGATCCGGAAGAGCTCGGCAGCGCACTGCTGTAGTGGATGAGTTATCGTGGTCGGAGCGCCGCACGGACCTGTTAAGTCTTGAGGATGCGGATAGCATCTGTGCTCGTTCGGCTATCCTTTGCACGGATGCGAGCAGATGCCCCGTGTGGAACGACGAAGTGGCAGCCGGAGGAATGCCAGAGTACAGACTGTGGCCAAGAGCAATGCCATTTGGTGTGGACAAGTTCAAGCTACTAGGTTTGACCGGCCATACGCCATACCAATGACACGACAATCCGGAAGCCAGTATTGGTGCTGTCCGTCGAGAGAAGCCGGATGGTGCTCGCGCTTGCCTCACCGAAGCAGGGGCCGAAGACGGAGCCAGCTCAGCTTCAGCAACACTTGCCAGAAAGACTGTAGCAGAGCATCTGCACTGGGCGCGGCAGGCTCCGAAGCGATCCTCTTCGCACACGACATCAGCAGCTAAGCACCGGCCTCCTGTCATAGGGTTGAGAGCCCCCACACGTGCTGAAAGCCTCTGCGACCTTCCATATCCGCTAAGATCAAACACGACGTGAGTTTGAAAATCAGCTGATCCAACTTCGTGCCCGCCTGAGCCGCGCTTTTCTATTTGTTTTGGGTGTTCGGGGCCCGATGCTCTGCCCAGGCCAGGAGGTCCAACAAGGGTCCATGAGCATTCCGGAGCAGCGCGAGATCCTTCTGTCGAAGGCTGCCCGTGACTTCACGTTGTGAGATGATCAGTGCTTAGTCATTGTTGAATGCATCGCCAATGCAGGTCAAGAACGACAATGGGGAGATCGTTGCAGCAGAAAAAAACAACAGCCGGGAGCTGGGGCATGCGATGTATCATGACTGTGAAGTGCTGCATTGCACTGCATTGCTATGTTCGGGCTGATCTCAGTCTGCCAAGCGCTGGCAAGGTGAGTTGAAGCTTGACAACGAGCGCCTTCGAGCTCAGATCAAGGAGGCCCTGCGCAAGCTGCCAGAGTCGGCTCGTCCGCATGCTGAGTGAAGCCAGGTTCAAGCAGATGCGCAAGAAAAGAAGGCTCCGCGAAGCTTGCTGTGCACCCATGTCTCCGAATGCAGAGTCTTCATGCGACACGGATTCGATGCTGGCAGGATGAGAGCAGCGACCAACAGAAGTACGAAATCCTCTTTACCAAGGACTGCGACTGAGCATGATTCACAGAGCCCCATGTCCAGGCATGTGTGCAGCTGAACTGTCAGCGTCTTGGAGGACCAAGAGATGACAGCCTTTATCGAGGGCTTCGCCGACAGCAAGGTGCAGTCTCTGCAAGCTCTACTTTCTCCATGTGCAGCATGCAACTGGGCTAGACTGCTGCGTGGGAAGCGTCACGCCAATGTCTTTCCCTGCAGCATGCCTTGTGTGACACTTGATAACTGGTTTCTTCGCAAGAGGGAGTGTCATGGCTACATCACTACTCATCGTATCCGCCCCATGTTCCCAACCCCAACAGCCAGCATGCAACATCCAGGCCTAGAGTCAGTAGAGCTTGCACTGCCCGCTACAGTGGGCTAGCTACTTCGATTTGAACTTCTCGTTCGAAGCTTCAGTGGTACTTTCCGGAATCCGGAGTGCGGCGCCCAGCGGGAATCCCGAACGCTCCGTGACGGCTGACTCAAGCCTAGGCGTCCAGGATGCAAGCCCAGTCTGTTCAAAACACGTGCGAGCATAGAGCTTGAACCCATGGCCGCAGAGCTTAAGTGTGTGACCCGCCGAGCACGAAATAGTGCAGGCACTAGACTTCTACTAGCATGGCTATACGTCCGACAGAGACGGCGCATGATTGGCCTCAAAGTGGGCGAAGGATCTAGTGACCCATGTGGCTTTCCAGATCGGTGGTGTCCATGCTGCGTGTTGCTGGCACAAGCCATAGTTCTGCTGCAGCGCGAGGCAGAGGAGGAGAGAAAGATCAAGGAAAAGCAGGAGGCGCCAAGACAATGTGGAGCTTGGACCGACTCGGGCAGATTTCGCTGCTTCATACTGTATTGAGAACTTGGTGATCATTTGTCACTGGAAAGCTGGCCAACTCTGTGATGTGTGTGCATATTTTGCAGACAGACACATCAAAGAGGGTCGCAGCACATGACAGTACGAACAGACATGATCTGATCACAGACTCAGACACGTTCCATCTGGTGGCGCGCACGCACGATTTCCGGAATGCTGCGATCAAACGATAAGATGCCCGGCTACCTGTGCGACAGTTCCAACATGACACAGACACAATCCGTTCCGGGGTGAGGGCTTGGGCTCAGAGTGTGTCGCATGTTGGGGTCCGTGCGGGATTTGGTGTGCCATTGCAGGGGCGAAGCTGTCGCTTTATGTGTCATATTGCAGTCTTTTTTTCACCGTTGCTGTGGGCAAAGCCAGGGAAGTTTCAGTGGACAAAGATAAAACACCCACCAAACACAGTAGCGTGTTTGGTAAAATCGAAGGTGGAGGGGAAGCGCAACAGCAAAAATGCTAGCGTTTCATGGTGCCGGTACTGCCTTTTGGGTTTTTTAGGGTTTAGTGTTTGCGGGTTAATGTCAGCAGTTGACTCAGGCAGGAGTCCCCGCAGGCCAAATTTCCTCGTTTCCTTGACAAGCCAGGGTTGCCTTGTTTGGTTGACAGCCAAGTAGCTCTCTCAGCCTTTACGGTGACTTTCGTGTGTCGAGATTGATCTTCAGCGGGCACAAAGCGACTTGTGGAGAACGATACCATGTGCACCAATTGCTGGGCAGACAGTTCAAGCAAGTGTTTACACCTCACTCTTGACATTTGCATAGATATTGATGTAGGCATGCACGCAGATCTATATGTACGGACCAAACCTCGCCGGACCTAGCTAGCTACCTCCTTCTCATGGCGAGCTACGGTGTGTACATTTTGTACATGAGCAAGCAAACAAGTCAGTAATAAAGTATGCATGCATATGTGTTTACGATTGCATATGTATGTTCGTGCATGCGGCCGTACATGCATAGGTACGCATACATGCATGTGTGCATGCATGCGTCCTCACCTCTGTCTGTCCATCCATTCATCGATTGGTTTGTTTTTCTTTATGTTCTCATAGCTTGGATTTCTTGCAATCCCTACCTGTACATGTATGCTGTACGTGTGTACGTACATAAGTAGGTACGTAGGTATGCATATATGTAGGTATAAGTGAGAAAGTGTGTCTGTCTGCAGATAGTGAGATAGTGCCGTTAGCGGGGTGGGAGGTTCGTTCTCGGGTCGTTCTTGCTTTAAGGGGCGGGAGAGGCGGGGGGTTTATCGTTCGGAAAACAGTGGCAGTGGGGTTTTCCTTGGCTCAGAGCTTATGTAGCAAATTCCTTTTAGCACTTAGGAGGACTTTGCCATAGACTCTAAGGGGGTTTGCGGGCTTTCGGCATGCAGCACCTTGTTAAAGGAGCCAATGATTGGCTCGCAAGCCCTGAACTTCTAAACCCTTCATTCCTCGCCCAAACCCCAAACCCTAAAGCCCCAACGCATCCAAGCCCCAACGCCTTCAAGCTTCGAGCTCTAAACATACCTGACTACCTCAAGCCCCGAAAAAAATCCAATCCCGATGGACATGGCTCATAAAAGGAAGAGGGACCCCACACCCCACCC
>CAJNDV010000003.1:41506-103263 GCA_905221635.1 Symbiodinium sp. CCMP2456
GGGGGGGGGGGGGGGGGCATCCTGGACCATAGGGGGGAGCAGGGGGTGGGGCACAGGGAGCGCGTTATCATATATGTACCATCTTTAACGTACGTAGTGTATGTCGTGTATGTACTGAATGCATGTATGTACTTGTGTATGCATGCATGCATGTATGCATGTAGGTAGGTTGGCTGGCAGCTCGTAGGTACTCTTGTAAGAGAGAGCTCACATGGTGCCTGTCCTTGCCAGAGCATTGAGCGGCTCCTGCAAAACATCTCCAAGAGCTTGGACTTGCCGACCGATGCCATGTCCCCAGATAGTTCTGGCATCCTCTTGTGGTTCCACAGTTGTCGGACCGATTGCTTGTCGAACCTGGCAGCTAACTCAGATGTACGCAGATTTGTCAGGTCACTCCGGAGTCTCACCTGAGAGATATGGAGGATGAGCCGGGGCCCTATATTCCTCGAACATCCCCGAATGACAGGCTACTTTCCTTGTGGGAAAAAGCCAAGCGTTTCGTGCCCGCCAAGAGCATGTTCATGAACTCCAGAGCAGCAAGATGTTTCGATTCGGGCCAGATGTCGGGCAGTAAACTTTAGGATTTTGTCCGACCGCTCCTGTTGGAGCAAGAGTGTGGAAGGCGAGCATTTCGCACGTGCGTGCCAGCATGCCCTGAAGCATCTTGAGTTCTTTCTCTAGGATCGGACAGCACAGGACACGCAGAGCCGAGTTTGTTTGCCAAGGTTGGATTTCAAAAGCCGACAGCTGCAGAACTCGGAAACGACACAGCCAGGGCCTTGTGCGGTTGGGGATCTTGCGACAGATTTCTCTTGAGATTTTATTGACAATAGAGTTTGGTGATTTTTTTTTGGAAGGGCCTTCGAGTGTATGTTCTGGTTGTGTGAGCGCATGCTGCAGTTCTGCATCTGCCTCGCAGGAGCCGCCTGGAGGGGGAGCTCGCCAAACGCTAGGGCTCCGAGAAGAGGTTGATATGCGAGAGAGCCAGAGAGCGAGAGAGAGAGGATGCCGCGTCGCGTCTGGGACCGGAAATGCCCAGGTGAAGGAGAACTCGAGAAGATCGAGAGCCTCGACGTCAAGATCTCCCTAGAGCTGTCTCAGGCACCGCACTCGCGGACATCAGGTCCAGCCTGAACATTCCAGTGCTGATCACAGAGTTGATGGACAAAGATGCGCAGACAACTTGCGCAGGTTGAGGAAAAGATGAAGCAGTACGAGAAGGTTTGCGGTGCCAGTCACTGGGTCTTGTGAATGTCGACTCTGCGAATGTTCTTAGCCGTCTTAGCCATCCTGCCTCTTTGGCCTGCGTAGCTCGATCAGGAGATGGCCGAGAGGTACGACAAGATCGAGGATATGAAAGCACAAGGCCTCTTTGAGCAGTTCAGACGCAGTCTAGACGGAATTAGTGAAAAAGGCGCCCTGGAATTGCAGAAGCTAGAAGAGTCGAAGAGGAACCTCGAGGACCGTTTCATCTGGAGTTGGTGTGTCTCCAAGTGCATGCAGCATCGAAGCTCCCGTCGTTGTTGTTGGCGTGCCAACAGCTCACACATCCTGGCTGGTTGACATCTCCAAGAGTCGTTCTGGTCCACACAAGAAACTGACCGCTAACGTACGAAAGCCAATCACAAGCCGGCTCTTCTCACCGTAGTGCTTGGAGTATTCGGAGTACAGCACCAGCAAAGACGATGGCCTGAGCACAAGGAGCGATCTGTCGCCCTGCGACAACAGGCCATGGGCTCCTGGAGAAATTTTGACGTCGCAAAGCAATGTGGCACCATCAGGTCAACTTCATTCGGCTTAGATACGACAGCAAACGTGCTGAGCTTGGCAGAGTTGTCGCCTGCCCTTGAATGCCTTGGCAGCCCGTCAGTCAGCAAGGCCAGCAGTTGCAAGATGACGAGACTGCCGCAAACCTTGAGGCTCGCAACCCAGACATTTGGCATGGAATCAGTTCCCACGGCTTTGCCCCACGCCGCGGAATGCAGGGATACGAGACCAAGATTCGACAATTCGGGCAGTCTGTGCCTAAGACACAGCAGAGAAGCAACACGGCGGAGAAGTCTCTGTTCAAACACCCTTGAAGCCTGCAGGACCTTGCATACGCTTCGTACTTTCATTCTACAAAAGACATCAGAGCCAGCTGCCTGGAGTCTGGCTTCTCTGGGTGTACCGACATGCTTCGGTTTGACAAGTGGACCAGGTCAGATTTCCGTGCTGAGATGTCGAGCTGCCTAGATGTTGCGGGGCAGCTGAACAAGATGCTCCAGGCAGATGTTCGAGTCCAGTTCAGAATTCCGCACTTTGTTCTTTCTACATATCAGTTAAGTTCACATCTTTCGCAGAAAGCAGGATAGTGCTCTGCGACCGCCGCCTCCTGTTTGATTGACCGCGAGGACCCATTGGGGTGGGCTGCTTTGCAGTGCCTTTTCTAGTAGGGCATGTTGGTATGCTCAGGCTCGCCTGATGTGGCGGTTCTCGACTGGTGGGGGGAGCTCCTTCCTGTGCAGACAAGGGTCTTGCGCGCAAGGCTAGAATTTGGAAGCTTTCACCAGAACTTGGCTGCAACTTAAGCGCAGGCCCGGGGATGCTCCCGACGTCACCGCAGGTAGGACACGTTAGGCTGTAGCTAGATTGAGCGACTGAGCTATCTACACCAGACAGCACACCTCTTTAAATGAAGTAACGGTTCAGCAATGAAGCATACATGCTGGTTGAAGTCGAGCGAGACTCGGAAATTTGGGCTTCGTTCGATTTCGCGGAGAAGCATGTTCCGAATGCTTTGCACCCAATGATGCATGCCCGAGACTGCCTGCTGAACTGGTACAGCTGCATGGAAAATAGACACACGCGTTGCCGCAGCAGGTGCTGTGTCATAGGCCTCAAATCTTTGCTCAGCATGTTTTGCTATTTGTGCAGGTGGTCCCGTTCCTACCACAGTGGCTCCGAAACGACTTGTTGAGCCCGAAGCCGATTCCGAAGGTTGCTGATTAGCCCGCAGAATCGGCGTCAGACAGAATTCGGAGCCGGAATCGAGTAAGCCGACAGCCGTACAGCTAGAGCGACTCAGGCGAGCGCTTCGTGACCGAGTGTGTCACCTTCTTCCAGGACTTGGACAAGGCACGAGCGGAGCGGCAGTCAGAACATGCATGCGGAGACGACAGGGAAGTTGAATCCACGCTTGAAAAGACGAGTTGCAAGCTTCGAATGCAATGCAACAGACGCCCACGTCGCTCAGCTGATGGCAGGACAAGAACGGCACCCTGGAGCCCGAGGAGCTTTTTCCGATGGTTCGGGCACCTGAGAGACCGGGCTGCGTCTTGGCTCTGCGATGCGTCGGCTCAGGTGCGCAGCATGGCCGATGCTCACAGCATCTTGGCTTTCGATCAGTTTGTAGGTTCCGGCCGAGAACATTTCAAGGCCTGTGTTGTGCGTGCTTCTGCTTTCGTTTGCACAGATTTCAGGCATGGCGCTGGATCTGGATCAGCTCGGCTCCCAGAACTGGGTCGATCGTGTGGTGCATGTGGGACGGGAGTTGCACCTTCTGCTTACCATAATAAGGCCATGGCATATCCCCGAGTCGCAAGTTTCAAGCTACGGGGCCTAGTATCGGGCATATATCGAGCATACAGATGGCGGTTGCAACGCCGCTTGCAAAACATAATATTTTGACTTAGTCTTAGTAGTTCCTTATTCACTTGTGTCAGGAGTCTACGGGGGAGAGGGTGCGGCCACGGAGCATGTTCTCATGCAAATTAGCGGGCGGCGCGGCGCAGTAGCCTTTCCCCCTTGGCTTGCGGGGTGCAGCTAGATGCTGAGGTAAAGTTCAGAGTATTTGCGGTTCGCTTCTGCCCTGACTGCGTTGCAGTTCTAGATTTCTAGAAGCCTTAGCTTGTTGCCAGGTGCAAGCGTTTCTCACAGATCTTCGATGTCAATGGCGATGGCTTGATTGAGCTGGATGAGTGCCTTCGCCGCGTTTCAAACTCATGTGGTATTTCCTTACCTCTTGCGTACAGTAGCGTAGTGCTTAAAGGTGGATGCAAGACGGGTTAGAATGCCTGGGCAGTGGACCACCGCGATTTGCGATGTCTAACATCTGTCTGCGCCCTCAGGTTCGTCAATTTTTCACGCTTCATGATTGTGATGTCGTTCCTGCACAGCCAGGCGGGCTCTCCTGAGTCATACAAAGGCTGCTCAACACGAATCGAGTTGTCTGCTCAAATATGAGATGTAGTACGGGTCCACATGTAGCACACATCCAGAAAACGTTGCAGCACAGTCATATGCCATGTCATCCCAAAGTGGCTGCCAGGAGGGACAGTTAACATTGTCCATCGCCATGGAGCCAGAGGCGTGGTGGCACTTTCGGCCAGTGAGTCTGAACTTAACAAACAGAAAGCAGAATTATGGTGAAGATACTCATATCAGTCGTATTGATAGTAAAATGGGCAACGTGAAGAACAACATCCCAACAAGCGTAGTGCACACAACAGTCACAGTCTGGATACCTTTGTGAATACAAATGACTCTAGCTCCTGATATCAATTAAACAACTCTGGATTACTTCCCATATCGATCTGTGTATCTGCTATCGTCTATCTGTCCGTCTATCTGTTTGTTGTGTGGTGTGTGTAGGTTCACATACACACATGCGTACGTGCGTACCTACGTGCATACATACAGTTTCCATCCATCCATCCATCCATCCATCCATCCATCCATCCATCCATCCATCCATCCATCCATCCATCCATCCATCCATCCATCCATCCATCCATCCATCCATCCGTGTACATGGCTGTTTATGCACGCAGGCCTCTTTATCTACCATCTACTTGCATACCTACATACATACCTGCGCTCCTGCTTGCATGCCTTCAGTTATCTGTTTGGCTATCTGTCCAGCTATCTATCTATCTATCTATCTATCTGTCTACCTATCTACCTATCTACCTATCTACCTATCTGTCTGTCTGTCCATCTGTCCATCTACCAATGAGAAAAGTGCTACATGTATGTATGTATGTATATATATATATACATACATTGCCCGTGCTCTCCCCTCCCGGCCTGTGGGAAATCAAACCCCGAAAATCCACATTAGAAGCTTTAAACTTCAAGGACCCTTACCCGGAAGACATCAGCAGCCAATTCCAAAGCACTGGCTGGAAAGACCTGCAGCCGAAAGACAGCAGCGCTCCAGTCCGCAGCCCTTTCTGCAGCCAAGTCTTTCTTCGGCGGCTTTTTTGTGTTCATCTCGGACTTGTAGTCGCTTGAGCATGCTTGCAGTCGTGGCCTTGTCTTCAGAGTCCAAAGCCGCGGCATGCACAGGTCAGGCGATCCAGTTACTCATCTCACGCATCACTGCAGTGCTGGTCGCCTTGTATTTCTTTCTGGTGGGACTTGACCTGATGGGAAGAGGGTTGGTGGTCTTGGGTGGCAAAGGAGTTGCTGCACTCTTTGCATCTGCAGGAAATCCGGTAAAGGGCCTTGTGATTGGCGTCATGGCCACTGCTCTTGTGCAATCCTCGTCGACAAGCACCTCCATCCTTGTAGGCCTTGTTGGGGCCGGCCAGATATCTGTACGTGCGGCCATTCCAGTGGTCATGGGTGCGAACGTAGGAACATCGATAACCAACACAATCGTGTCCATTGTGCACGCTGCTAGTCCGACTGAGCTGGAGCATGCCTTTGCAGGAGCCACGGTGCATGAAATGTTCAACTTGCTTACAGTTCTTGCTCTGCTACCGACGGAGATAATCGTGGCATCCATTACTGGCGATGGTGGACCGTTGTACCTTGTCTCGAAGGCAGTCACGGAAGCTGCATTGGGCACAGGGGCACTTGATGTCTCCTTTAGCTCCCCGACGAAGTCGATCGTGGCTCCGCTGACAGACAATTTGTTGGATCCAAACAAAGACGTAATGAAAGCCGTTTCTTTGGGATCGCCAGCACCGAGAGAAGTGCCTGCCGCAGTGAACACCAGCCTGTGCTCAGCGTGGCTGAACTGCGACGAGTATTTCTGTGTGTCGGCTTCTATGCAGAAGGCTTGGAGGAAATTAGACCATGACGGCTTTGGCTCTCTGACAAAGTGCAGTCATGTATTGAGCTTCCCAGATGGCTGCGCGCAATCGTCGGACTGTTACTTGGAAGCTGGCAAGTTCTATGCGATCTCGATTGAGGGTGCTCGTACCCTTGATTCTGGAATGTTCGCCCGTGTCGGTGATGTTGTTGGAGGTACCGTGGGGCTCCTTCTTTCCCTCGTGCTCGTTGCAGGGTCACTGCTCTGCCTTGTCGCAGTGCTAAATGCACTCCTGACTGGCTGGGCCACGAAGATGATAAGACGTGCTACGCAGACGAACGACTATCTTGCTGTGGTCCTCGGATTTACTGTCACTGCTGTCGTACAATCGAGCAGCGTGACAACCTCTACTTTAATCCCTCTCTGTGCCATGCAGGTCTTGCCGATGCAGAAAATGCTGCCCATAACCATCGGTGCAAATCTCGGAACTACATGCACGTCCCTCATCGCGGCACTGGCTCTACTTAAGCCAGATACCTTGCAGATTGCTTTGTGCCATCTGTTCTTCAACATCAGTGGTTTTCTTTTGTGGCTCCCCGTGCCATTTATACGTGCACTACCTGTGCAAGCAGCTTGCATGCTTGGCTTCTATGCATCCTGCTGGCGAATGTTTCCCGTTATCTATGTGCCCACTACTTTCATTGCTCTTCCAAGCCTTTGCTTCGCGCTTTCTCTGCTCTATGACCGGAGCGTCGTGGGAGGCGTCATGGCAACGGCTTTGTTTGTGATGATACTCGCTGTGTTCGTGGTTTGGTGGTGGATGGGTGGCTGTTACATGGTGGTTAGCAAAGAGATCCGTCGCGAGAGGGCTGAGCAGAAGGCAAGGGAGTTTGAACTTGCTAGAGAATCTCCAAAGGAGAAGACATTGATCAGGTCAAACCTGTCCAAGTCGACACAGGACGCTCAGCTTCTCGTGGTGGTTGAAAGCGGCAAAGAGCCGAGCGAGACTCAAACAGTGGCAGCCCTGCAGGAGGCAGCCACAGAATTTTCCAAGGAGACCATCGAAGCTCCTGTGCCCACAGAAGGCGGTTCGCTTGAATCGTGGGCGTTCTAGCATGCTCGGATAGTTCCTGTCAGAGTGCAATCAGTGTAGCGATGCAGCACATGGTCACACTGTGCAACACCTGCAGAAATATTTGTTGGCCGGTGCAGCTTTTGGTGCTCTTTGTCTTGATTGTTCTTTTGGAGTCGTCTTGTGGTTTGTCCAGCAGATGGCCGTCTTTGCTTGTAGACTTTGCGGGAGCAGTGTAGGCTTCTGCCAGAACCAAGTTTTGACCTGATGGACCTGAACGACAGCGACGCATCCGCAAGTTTTGCAAGTGTGCTTACACATCTCTTGGCGCTGAGCCCCGAGCCCTCAGACTCATCCTTCCTTCTGGGTGCCATAGCATGATGCCCAGCGTTCGAAGCAGGACTCGTGAACAAGGCCGCCTGCTCAGGCGCCAGGAAATGCTACTCTTGCTCCCATGCATGGTGCTTTACCCAAGCCAAGTAAAGTTGCCGACGTCCCGTCTCGGCAGTCAACTTTATCTCTCTCGTGATACCATCCTGTTTTCCACGGCCAGCTGGGTCGCAGATATCAGGCAGAATGGCAGAAAAAGAGCGACAGTGTCCTTTGACAAGGCGTTTCGAAGGAGAGCTGGGCAGAGCTGTGAGCGCAGAGTGCAGGCCATGGCACAGATGAACGGAGAGCTCCCAGGAGGCCAGGCGAAGGTCCCACTCGGATGCAGAGTGCCATTTGTGTCCCTGTAGGCCCACCTCCCGTCACGCCGCAGCCGCATGTGGAAAGCTGAGTGTGATTCTCTGGTCCTATGGCATGGGGAACTCATTCCGCTCCCGGAGTCAGGACAGCAATGTGGTCAGTCCCGACAACAGAAGCCCGCTTCCCATCCTGAACCCCACAGAGGACGGAATGTCGAACAAACGAAATTGTAGCAACTTTGTGTGGTGCTAGAGCGGCCATCCTGTCGTGCTGAGCTTGGCATGTCTCGTTGCATGTCCAGAAGCTTCCAACGAAGCATGTTATTTTTGTAGCAGGAGGAAGAGGCAGCAGTGTCTCCAGCGCACTTGGCTGTCGACTGTGAGTTCTACAAGAACAAGCGAGAGTCTCGGATGCCTGCAGCCATGTCTTCGGGCGAAGATTCAGCTCCGCATGCATACTTTGATGCACACCGCTTTTGGTGGGACCTTTTCTGAAGGTCTCGCAAGCTGATGGAGGAAAATGACAGCATGCGGGAGTGATGGCCTGAACGGTCTATCATGTAGCACAAGTGTTCAAGTGTTACATTGAAGTGGAAACATCAGCGGCCGAGCTGAAGTTGTCTTATCACCGAGGCGCATGAACGGATTGGAGGACATGGTCCGGAGGCTTAATGCGAAGCTCGAGCAGCAGGACAAGTGACGGGTCAACAAAGCATTGTATGCGTCGCATCAGGAAGCTAGAGAGGTCCAGCCAAGACTAGAGGCACAAAGCCAAGAAGGCGACTTGAAATCCCCTGCGAGCCAGCGACCGGACGCTCAGGGCAATTGCATTCTCAAACGCAGGATTGACTGACGACTCACTGAAGCTAAGCTATCAGAAGCCGTGCAAAATAGTGCAGAGGCTCACAGAGGCAACTGAACAATTAGGAGATTTTGTCTACAGCGAGCTTGCTGCCTGAGAGGAGCAGAAGCTTCGGCATGCGGAGGTTGCCACTGTCTCAGCCACGGGTCTTGTAGAAACCCCGGCAGCCGGCTGACGGGCCCGGGCCTCGGCCTCGTCCTCTGGCCAGTCAGGATCTCCGCGCAGGTGGTCTTCGGTGAGCTCTGAGCTCCACTCACGAAATCCTAAGCGTTGGATGCAGCACTTCAGAGCCGGCGGCTCGAAATCTCCTTCCGTCGCTCCAATTCTCGGCTGGACCAAGCCATGTTCTGAACGTAGACACTTCGCTACATTCCTCTCAGATTGTGTTGATCTTGGCAGCGACGTGTTGCTCAGCCTTGACGTGCTCAGCCTTGTGTGACACAAGCATGCAAAGTGAGCTGTGAGGCCCCTTGCTGGCAAAAGCCACACACGCGGTTTCACGAGCGTTTGCGAAGACGACAGCTCCTGGAGAGTCAGTTGCTGCTGTGAATCTCCGGTGCCCGATCAGATGTTTCGTGCTGTTGCCTCTTATCAGATTTCGCAAGAAGTTAGGGAAGCCTGATCCTGGAGGGAAGTGTCGCGACAGGCAAAAGGAATGGAACCAAAGTGCACGGAGCACCATGACAGCACTGCAACACTCGCTCGGACACGTTTTCGATCACACTGTCGTCAACCCAAAGTTGCGCTGAGAGGTTTGCACAAAGTGGCAAAAGATATGCGATCCATGGCTGCATGTGCTTCTTTCGTTCCAAGCTTTAGCCACATGCAGGTAGTCAGAATTCTGTCCGCTTTCGCAGTACCATCGTCTTGGCTCCGTGCAAGGATATCTCTCCAGCCCAACCAAATCTACCCTGATGTGTGCTGACGGTCTTGGATAGCCGGCCCAAAGTTCGCAAACTTAGGGGTAAACTTAGAAGGAGTGTGATAGGACCCCATGGTAGAGTCACAGGAGCAAAATGCTTCGAGACTCTCATTGCTGCAGCGTCACCGTGAGGCGCGGGAGCGGCTGGCCGAAGTCAGCAAGCTCCAGGGCCAAGGCCAAGCTGGAAGCGAAGTCGACGGCTCACACGGAGTCCCTTTGGCCGCCCCTGCGCCTACAACGGATGCCCCGAAGTCGGCGTCTGCCGCAGCCTGCTTCTCCCACTCGCAGTCGCAGGAGGTGCTGGCGGCATCGATTGCCGCTGCAAGCTCTCATTTCCATTCATCGCCCCTGCAGACACCCCTCGCGCCCTCGAACTCTGGAGCAAGCAAAGCGAGCAACCTCCCAAGGAAAAGGCCACTTTCAGCCTTTCCGAGCCGTGCAACGGCATCTCCAGTCTGCCAGCGTCCCGCATCTGCCATCGGTGTGCGGGAGCGCTTCACCCAGGTGGCCCAGGCGGGACATCTCAAACAATTGGCTCTTCAATCCCATGTCTGCCCACTGATTTTTCGTGATCCTGGCCAGGATGGCGATGCCCCGCCACAAAGCGGCAGTATGTGTGCAGGCGTTAGGCCCACCTGTTTTTGGTCACTCGATCGAGGTTGTGGCGGCCTGAAGGCCCAAGAGTTTGAGCACCGTGTTTCACATCGAAGTTGTGTAAAGTTATGTATTGTGGGTTGAACGTGGCCGGCGCTGGGAGGCAAAGGGCACGAAACAGAGAAGGCGGGCCAAAGCAGTCCAAGGCCCAGCTTACGCGCCGAGCCGTTGCAGTGGCTGGGTGCTCAAGGCCAGAGAATCACAGCAAGGTGACGCCGCCAAGCTGATGGAACATCTGCCCAGCCAGGGGCCGTACCGCTGGCGGGAAATTGCCTTCGAGTATCTTCGAGTCATGGGTCTGGCAGTTGTGCGATCGTTGCAGTCATGGTTGCCTGTCATTGACGTTGACGTGTCAGTTGATTGCATATCGACTTGGGTTTCCTCACCAATCTTAAGCATCAAAGAGGCACGTGTCAGGGCAGCAATAGCTCCAATAGCTCGCGCAGCATCATTCAGACCCAGCCGGTGGGTAGCATCTTCAGAGTTGAAACAGCCGAATCGTGCGAGAGGCTTTTTCGGCTAGTTCGTGTGGCAATCTCAATAGTATGGCAGGGGCACGGTAGCAAAGTTCTTGCATTTGGAAAAATGCAGCTCGCAGAATGCAATTGGGCCTGGCGACACTTTTATGCCACTTAAGGGCTCAACGGGACGACAGATTTTGTGGACTATTGTGCCAGGGATCTGGTGCTTTCGGCAATTCAAGGTCGTTTCGGCGCGACTCCCAGCGATGCAAGGCTCTGAGGAGCAATGTTCTCGCCAGTGCACGTGTCATGTCAATTCAGGTCCGCCACCACCGCTGCCTCCATTGCCTCCCGAGCTTGCTCGGAAGGAACCCCTGCCAGAGAAGGAGATGCTGCGAATCTGTGCCAATCTGCCAGGAGCCGTCTCCAGAGTCACAGACAGCTGCATCCAGCCAGGCTTCGACCGGTGGGAGTTGCAGTTGCAGCGGTTGCAAGTTCCAACACAGGAAGAGGATGATTTCACTGCCGAGGAGAGCGGAAACGAGCACTCGTTGACTCGTTGCCCTTGCTCTTTTCGCTGCCTCATCGCGCTGTCCTGCTGCGAGGAGCGGCGGCTCGAGCAGGAATCCGAAGAGGCGCGCGCGCGTCTCTCCTTTCTTCGTGCGACTCGTCGTGGTGTGTGCAAGCGAAGTAGCGGCCAAAAAAAAGAAGACGACGTCAGCCTCAAATCGACTCAAAAGTCTGTGCAATCTTGCTGCTTTGGTGACTCCTGTCCGATGCGAGCAGGTGAGCTTCCAAAAAGCTCGTACACCATGAAAATCAGGGTTCCAAGACAAAACGTGGAGAATCATTACAATGCGAATGTCCTGAGACTGCTCTTGGCATTCAAAGACGAGGAATCTTCTATGCCAGGGACGATCATTGCAAAAGCAAGTTCTCCTGACTGGCGGGCATCCCCGGAAAATGACGAATGCAAGGCGTTGAACCAGTTGGAGGCTCTCGATGCTGCAGCGCAGAACTCAGCCACCTTTGCGGTGACCTGGTAAGAGGGAGAGAAGGAGAGAGGCAACGAGTGCGTGTCTGTGTACGTGTGAGTCACGAGCGTGCCTCGGCAAGAACTGGAAACCGCCCTATTGAAGGTCGACGCCTTGCGCTTCAAGTTGGAGGTCTCTAGAGATGACCTCGAGTCCGGCCCCCTGTGATGCAACCGAACAGCATGTCAATTTCTTCTTTGCAGAGTGGAGCTGCTCTGTGTCAGAGGTCGTCCGGGGAAGAGTTGCAGCAGCTGCGCTGTGCCGCCGAAAGTTGGGCCAAGGAGCCAACGACCCCTTCAGACTGTAAAGCCTTCAGGGCTTCTGAACCCTTCCAGAGGCAGCTGAAGAGAGCCGCCGAGAGCTGCGTGATCGGGAGCAGCGACTGGAGGAGACTTTGAAGCCTTGTTGCAGGGGGACGGCGGGAAGCCAGCAGATCTTAAGATGTTTCCAGGAGCTCTTGGCAGTGCTGCCAGGAGCAACGGGCTTAGAGCAGTTCAGTGATTGCAGCAGAACCTGACGACTTTCCACGGACGTTTGGAGGTGGAAGAGGCCTTTGGTCCCAGCGAGGAGAAGGACAAAAACAACGGCGCTTTCTCGTTAGCCTCGAGCTTGGCGAGTGCCAAGAGGAGCCGCACAAGTCTACACTGGCGGACGAGAGGCCTACTGTATCGACGGGTGGAGGAGTTCTCCCGTCGCAGGTCCTTTCAGAGGTAGTAGAGGTTTCAACATCGAGACGTGTACCACAGTTGAAAGAAAGTGGATGTTTTCGTGTTCCTCTGTTCCCTTTGAACAGAAGTGTCCTGAGCAGAGGGAGCCCTTGTCTGCAGGGTGTGTGTCCTTGGAAAGCAGACGGACCGGTTGCAGGAGCAGGCTCGAGCAGGTTTTCACTCTGCCTTTGTTATCCTTTATTTGTGGCAGCAGATTTTCTCGGTATCGCATGCATCGCCGCGCGATGCGCTTCGCCGCTTCGCAGGTTCTTTGCCAGCAGCGCTTGCTCGCCGAGCGCCTCGAGGAGCGGCGGGCTCTCGAGGCGCAGCTGGAGGCCGCTCGGCCCGCAGGGCCGCAGGGCCACATTCCCCACCGAGAGCACGGCAGTGCAGTGCGCAGTGCTGCAGAACAGGGCCTCGTGCGGGACCGCGACGAGCAGAAGTCGGTGCAGCAGAAGGACGACATGCGCAACACACGAGCATTCATCATTTTGCAGGTCACAATTTCGGCGTTCTTTAGCTTTAGCTTCTTGCTTTGCAGGCGAGAGGAGCCCTCCGCTCTACCGAGGCGCAGCTCAAAGTGAAAGAAGAGGACTCCGGTCGGGTCTCCGGCCGAAAAAGCCGTCGCAGTCGCCGTCTTTGCACCCACGGGGCAGATGTCGGCCCATCACGAGCGGACAGGAGCTAGCAACAGCTTCACGACGGTGTCAAGACCTGCAGCGTCATAGTGTGCGCATGCGTGGGGAGGCAGCGTCACTTCGTCTTTGTCGTGTGATGTTTTCCGGCGGGAAGGCTCTGAGCTGCCAGGTTCGAGGTTTGAAAGCTCGCTTGGCCGCCTGATCCTGAATCTTTCCGGCGGGGCGAGACTGAGAGCAGCTCCTTCTCGTTCTCCCGCTTTGTCGCTGATCGAATCACTGTCGCTCAAGGCTCAAAACTTAGCAGAATTCGACTTCAGTACTGCGTGCACACACCGCTCACACCTTCTCCCTTTGCAACCCATGCCCGACACGCTTCAGACGGTGGAGAGAATTCTGGCAGGAGGCAAGCCAAGAACTCCAGAAAAGAAGCATATGTGTCCATGCAATTGGCTTGAAACTGCATCTTGCTGTTCCAGGCCCCGTGCCAAGGCATTGGCGGGCCCAGCCACGGGCTGCCACACAGGCTCTTGCTGCCCTAGCGCGTATTGCAAAGGCAGAGGAACCCCGCTGAAGTCTCGCCTTCGAATCGTGGAGTGTGGTCCAAACTCTTCCCAGGGTGCAGTAGACATCAGTAGACCGAATGGTCCAGTGAGGAGTCGCGCAAACTCCTTCGACGGATGCGCACTGACGAGGCTAATGGCAGATTGCTGCTAAATTGAATGCTTGTCCAAGCATTTGCTGCAGCATCCTCAAGTGCGGTGGGCGGAGCTGCGTGACAGGTTGAGACCAACATTTTCCACTTCAGCAGTGCTATCAGCGCCTGCGAGAAAGCGGCACAATGGATGATGGCTCTTGATACGCTGCACGCCATGGTTAGGCATGAGGCACATCGGCTCGCATGCGTGATGCTGAAGTGTCAGTGTGCCGAAATGCTACACCGGCAGTCAAGTTTCTTGGTTGCAGCATGTCGTCTTGATCAGGTGCTTCCCAACTTGGTGAGCTACTGCTCGAGTGTGAGCTCCTCTGCTGCCAAGATAACCCGGCAGGTTCCGCTTGTACCGATCGTTGGTGCTGCTTCACGGGCTGCTGTTTTTCGCCTGCGAGGTGCCTGTGAGAAGGCCTCTGAGTGGCTAGTTGCCCTCGGCCTCTTTGCAGAGATGCGGCCAAGGTGGATTGCTGCGAGCAAAGTACACAAAGTCAACAGCCAATGGTGTCGGTCCTGTGTGTCTGGAGTGTGCTGTTGGAGGCAGGTCATTCCGAACGTGATCGCCTTCAGCTCAGCCATCAGCGCGTGCGGGAAAGGCGGTGAGTGGGAGCAGGCTCTGCAGCTCTTCGCTACAATGGCCGCAAACGAGGCACGGCTGCCAGACTTTTGCCTAATGGTTCGAAGTCTGTGCGCCCACTGCTAGGTCTTCCAGGATGTGGTTAGCTACGCCTCGATGATAAGCGCGGCTGCGCAAGGAGGGCAATGGCGCTTGGCAGTCGACGTGCTCATACTCATGATAAATGATCAGATGCTCAGCGGCAAGAAGTTCGAAACAGAGCGAACAGAGCAACTGACTTCCTGTGAGTCTCCTCGTGGCAGTAAGGATTACTCCAAACGTTGTCAGCTACAACAGTGCCATCAGTGCTTGCGAGAGGGGTCGCCAGTGGAAGCCTGCGCTGCAGTTGCTAAAGTCCATGGGTGAGGCAGGAGCCCAGCTGAGCCCGGCGTTGGCCAAAGGCACTTCGTGCCTTCCCTGGATGAGGCGACCAAGTCCCCAGATGTGGTGAGCTACAGTGCTGCGATTTCAGCCTGCGCCAATTTGGGGGAATGGCAGCGTGCTCTGTCCTTGCTGATGCTTGGTTACGCATTGGGAGCGATTGGAGTCCCCGAAGGAGCCGGGTCAGCTTAGGACGAGGATGGGGCAGAAGAAGGTGACCCCAAACACCGTGAGTGTCTCGACAGTGGTAGCTGTCGAAGTATCCTTTCTCAGTGAAGCTCTCTGTCCGTCTGATGTGCCGGGTAAGTTTTCAGAGGTTTCAATGCCACCATCAGTGCTGCCGAGAAGGCACAGGACTGACGAGCACGTGTCGTTTTCATTGGCTTCATGAAGTTTAGTGGCTCCAAACGGTAGAAATAGCCACGGAGCGTAAGTTTAAGTGCCTGGCGACGCCGTGAATCTCCTGCAGCGGCAATTCCAAGAAGTCTTTTTTTTCTCCTCGGTTCAACCTGAGCCACTTCCGTCACCGAACAGACGTTCTTATTGTGAGGGCCATGAGAACATATGGGGGAACTAGATTCAGCACATGAAGCAGATCCTGCAACAGCAGTAGTTGGCTTCATGGCTTGATTCGCTGAGCACCGCCCAGGACTGGCTTCTGGCACTGGACCTGTTGAGTATGATGCGTCGAGCAAAGGCTGCATGCAGAGAGCCGGCTTTTCCGGGCTGGACTCCAACATGGGAGCTGATCAGCTGATTCGGGGCTTATGACGGGGAGACATAATATCTAGAGGAGAAGCCCATTTCTCGGATGGGGGATGATGTGGACACCTTCGGTTTCGGTATGAACTAGGCTTCTCCGCCCCCCTGCCAGCCTGGAAGTTTTGCTTTCTCCAGTATGCTGCCCTGGTGCGGCGGCAGGTCCTTCCGTCCGTAGTCACTTTCAGCTCAGCAATCAGTGCCTGTGAAAAAGCACTGGAGTGGCAAGCATCCCTCGAGCTGCTCTCAGCGATGCCCGCGTTGAAGGCAGCTCGTCTTTTGATTCTCCCGGTGTGACTGCGTGATCCTGTACTGCCACGTTGCAGTGAAGGTGGCACCCAACCAGATAACATACAACAGCGCGCCTCAGCTGGATGTTAGTGACCCGTTCTGCGACGGGCAGCTGACAAGACTGCTTCCCAGGCCATCAGTGCCTGCGACGTGGGCAGCCAGTGGCGCCAGGCCGCTGCACTCCTCGACTGCATGCTGGATGTCGGCATAGCTCAGGCTTGCAGTGCTTGCATGAGAGGGGTCTGCTACGACTCGGTCTGTGACTGCGAGATGGTGACCCTGTCGAGGACGAGCTCAGTTACAGCGCTGCCATCAGTGGCTGTGGAAGCAATTCTCAATTCTCGCTGTTCCGTGTGTGTATATGCTCAATGTAGTGGCACTGCTTGCAGGTGTGTGGAGTCATATTCGCGGATGTTCGTGGTGTGTTGTTCGCAAGAGCCGGGCCCTGCAGGGTAAACGATGTTGTTCAGGTGCTGCTTCCCGCTGCGGTCAGTGGATGCACGGCCTCGCGCTACTTGCGGAGATGCCACAGCGAAGTGTGCGCTGCGACGCTGTGGCACGGGATGCGTCCCTCCGGGCTTGCGTGAAGGAGCCCCGCCGGGGAGAGCGAGGAGTCGTAAGGAGGGAATTCAGATCGGTGCAACTTCAGAGACTGGTGTGTCGCGTGCGGGAGTTCGGGGATTTGCGCCCATTTGACCCAACTAACCCAGAGTGGGCGATAATGTTCACGCCGGCTTCAGCAAGCCACCCCTGCTCCCCGTTAACAAGCTGAAATCACACTTAGCGTTGTGTCGTGTGCCCCAGATGAACGCGTAAAGGCTTAAGTTCAGCAGGCAACAGTTACGGTGCTCGTTCCTCAAGACCAGGAGGAGACAAGGAAGAAGAACACACACAAAAGGGGAGCGGCTGCCCCCAGGGCGATGCAAACCAAAACACTCGTGTGGAGCAGCAGGCGCACAAATGGCAAGCGGCACTTCTTCTTCTGCATGTTGTTCCAGACACAGTGCTGGGCTGCAGCTTGGTCCTCGATGAGCTTAGGCTGCAGCAAGGAACATTGAAAGGATTCGGCCTGCAACCGCAGAACCGCTTGAGCCAACAAGCCCGTAGCCACGGCAGATAAGACTGAAAGCCGGGTAGCGGGAAGGTCGCACCCTGCTGTGGTGCGTGTTGAAATGCCATGCCTGCTTCATGGGCAGAGCTAAGGGCTGTGAGGCCGGGAATTGCGCAGAGCTGATGCCCGAAATGATGAGTCGCCTGCATGGGACCCTTTGCCTGGCGAGGTTGTCGCCTACATAGCAATGGCATTATGTTTCTGCACTTCCACACCCCGATCTATGGAGCTTTCGTTTTCTACTTCGGTTGCGCTGCAGTGCCCGCACTGTGACAGTGACTCGCTGTTCCCGCGATTGGAGAATCGGACAAAAAGATCTGGCGACGTTCGTAAATCTGAGTGGGTTCGAAGCAACCTGTTCCAAACAGCCGTCTCTGAGGCTTGTGAGCCTGCTGCGGACACACACAACAAGGTATCGCGGGCAGGGGCCTTCAATCTGAGGAGCACGCGTCTCAGACCATTCCTTGCAGGCACCCGCGCCCGAGCCAGGCGACGAGCCAGGGGCCCGGTCTTGAGATTATTCGATGCTTATCTTGGGCTTGCATGTGGAAGGTAGACCTGTTGTAGTGCAACTGGCGACCTGAACTCACGTTACCTGCGTCTCCCGACCTTTGGCATGGAGGATCTGGAGAGGCCTCGGCGTGTGCAAGATGGCAGGCGAGCCATAGCCAGAGCACAGAGGAGGCCCCAGCATGGCCAAGCCCTGACTGGGCAAGACATGAACAACGACTCCTGAGTGGGATGCGACAGCCACCACAGAGCTACTCGAGACGGGCAGACTTGGTGCTCAGCGGACACATCCTCTGAACGCCCGCCTGAAGTGGAGCAGCTGGCCCGCCGCTAAGCTCAGCCTGCTCAGGCCATGGTCAAGCTGCAAGATGCAGTATGCAACCTGTGCGACCTCCGGCAGAACCCGTCGTTCTGGAGGATGCACTTGATGCATCTGGGTAATATATTCTTGGAGGGAAATGAAGTAGACCAGTGCGAAAGGGAGCGCCCGTCATGCATCAGCAGATGAGCGCTACTTCTAAGAGCAGCCGGCAACCTTCGATCATGGTGGAAAGCTTGCTTGGCTCTCCTTGGTGTTAACGATCCTGTGTGGAGCTGTGTCTGTGTAGTAGAGGCTGCAACGAAGGAGAACAGGATTGACAGTAGGAAGTGCAAAGTCTGAGAAGGTGTGACGCATGCGTCGTGAAAAGACCGCGGGTTATGTTGGTAGTGGTCCTCACCCTCACAATCTGCACTCCCCCCACGCAATGCTCACTTCCCATCCTCACTCTCACTCCCATTCCACTCCCTCTCCATTCCCTCTCATTCTCACTCTCTCTCTCTCTCTCACCTCCCTGTCCGTCTCACCCACGCGCTCACGCTCACTCTCATTCTCACTCTCACTCTCTATACTCCTCCCGCCCGCGCCTCCTCGCTCGCTCGCTGACTCACTGGCTCTCTTTCACTCGACGTCCCATTTCTTGTCGCTCCTACTCTCACCTCACTGCCAGGTCCAGGGGCAGCGAGCAGAGACGCCGAATCAGCTTGCGACTGCAGCATGAGGCTCTCACGCTGCCGTCAAGTCGGGATTTCACTGCACCTCCGCCTTCTGCTAGGTTGTGGAGCTGTGGAAAGCGTTGCAGAAGTGCAAAGAGGAGGCCTGTGAGTGTATAGCTCCGCTTGCCCTTCGCTGAGCCGATCACAGGCCGCATGCCTGAAGGAGCCCACTGACAGTTGACAGTTGGAGCATCTCAATGGCTTGGTGCAAGTCAGCGTGCCAACCCAACTCAAGCGATCAATCCAAGATCGAGCTACTCCAGCTACGCAAAAACCATGCGTTGCCAAAGCAGGCATTGCTCGGCTCATTGTGCATAGTGTCGGCCACCGGTCTCACGGCGCGAAACATGCGCTGAGACTAGGGCCAGAGTGGATTCGCGGACTCAACCTCGCGTGGACCAAACAAGAGAACTTGCAGGATCTTGTCGGCTGTCGTGAAGTGTAGCGACGTGACACTGACCCATATTTTCCGAGCCGTGGCTCGCACTAGTTATCGGTTCAACCTTTGCGCCTGTGCGCAGTCGTCAAGTTTTCATAGATCTAGAGGGAGTGGAAGAGACCAGGTGCATAGGCATAAGCCAAGCTGAATGCAAGGGCGCAGCGCGCCCAGATTGGTACGTTTTCACAACAGCCCGTGAAGTAATAAAACATATGAAAGAAAACGCAGTGAGGCTGGAGGGCTTTTTGTCAGCGCCGTACCTGTAGCAAGGGGTGTCATGACGTCTTTCCTAGAAGCTTGTGGGTGCGAAATGTCCGAGGACCGCACCCTTTGCATGGTCACAGGTCCTGTTGAAGCTGGTACGTTGGTGAGTACATCACCCTCTAGACGTGACTGCTTTTGGGGCCAAAAGGCTCGTCTGGTCTCCTTCCAGGACTCTAGCGGCGGCCATGAGGAGTTACCTCCAGGCTGCGAGGACTCGAAGGGTCGACATTTCTTGCGCTATGCTAAGGGAGACCGCCGCACTGCCGCAGGATGTACCGGGCTATGCCCCGCTCCCAAAGATGAGTCCTTTTTTGCCGCTGGGCCGCGAAGCATTTCTAAAGGACAACGTGTGCATACTTTGCGAATCGGCGGAGGCAAGGCAGGGATCCCTGACAAGCAAGAATTGAATGATCGATGGCACGGACATAGCGATCTAAAGCTGCAGACAAAGTCGCAGCAGTGTTGGGTCTGTTGTTCTAAGGTCTTGCGGAAACCAGTCCTTCAGCTGCATTCAGCTTTGCATAGCCATATGAGTGTGCCTGAAACTGAGTGACGCTGGCAAATGCAGTGAAGAGCCAGAGGTTGAAACTATGTACGTCAGGTACAGTGCCGCTCACGGCAATTTTGCACAGGTTATCTCGACCGTGCCGAGCTTGGTCACTGGAAGCCAGAAACCCATGTGTCATGCCGATGGCTGAAGTCATGTCGAAATTCCACTGTACAAAGCCTCTGGGGCGAGTTGGTTGTGCATCCCAGCCTCACCAGTTATGCTGACGCCAGCCAAGGTGACTCCCAGAAATGTGGATGGCAAGCCCAATCCGCAGCTGTCGACACATAAGGTGTTTTTCGTTCGACGCTTAGACCGTCGAGGTCGATATCGCACGTTCCCAATGCATCAGCCTTCCAACGGCACGCCTGCAGATCAGGATGACCAGCACGGTCACGAGTCAGAGTCCGTTTCTTGCTAGCATTGATCAGATTGCCAGGTCGGGTGGTGACTGCTTCCTGTGTTTGCTATCCCTTGAAGCTTGCGAGGCTTTGGCCCATGCCAAGAAGCTGATTCTAGAGGGCGCGGCGTTGGTTCGACAGGTCCTGCGGGGCCTTTCAGGTTGAAGCACACTTTCGACTCTGCTGGGCTCGTCCCGGGAGGCTGTTGCCGCTCAGCAGCGAACCCTGGTTCACTGACTCTCGGCTTCTGGCATGCGAGTCGCAGCGACCGTTTTTTTTGTGACAGATGGTGATAGACGGTGATGCGAGCTGACGATGATGCAGACCCGAGGCGAGTGGGGCCAGAATCGATCCGGTTCTATTTGCTGTGCTTTTGCTGCCTCTCGGCACTCCATAGCCACGATGAGTGCCTTGTTCTTTTGTTCTGGTGAGCGGCATGGCAAGGTCCTGTATTTGGGGTGGTCTGCAGAAGATGCTGCGCTCTCGGCGGCTTCGATTTTGGAGTTTTGTGCGAGCATAGCTTGTCAGTCTCAATTGCAAAGACATTCCTCAGACCGCCAGGAGAAACACTGGAAGCAAGTCTTTCCTGTCAGTTTTCTTACGCTCTGCAACTCTTGGTTTGGTTTGGTTTGGGTCGTGCTCGTGGACGCTGCTCATTGTGTACCTGCTTGTCTTTGATGCCTTCTCCTGCCTAGTGGTGGCCAGGTGGTGCTGCTGCAGCTGCTTTTTGCATCGACGATCTCTTGCAGGTTTTCGTCTGCCCGGCACGGAAGAAAACGAGGACGACGACGGCCACGATGCCCACCGAAGGCTAGTACCTCACACCGGGGTGCAGAACTCGACTGCATATACTTACTGGGCCGGGGGGTGGACAGTTGGCCCCCGGAAGCACACAACGCTGCCACAAAGGCTCGCAAGGACAATGAACGATGATGACGTAGAGTCACAGAAGCTCTCGGAGCCAGAAGTGTTGCTGGATTTAACCTACGATGATTACAGCTTCAGAGGCTTCCATGTCGCGCAAAAGCAATGTCTCACTGACCGTATGACCAGAGACGATGAACTGTGCTGCAGCAACAGCTTCTCAACATTATCACCCAAGTTGTCTCGATGCATTCCCTGGTCTTTGCAGCTCTTGTAGTCAATGTTGCGCATCATCAGGACGACTGTCTGGTGCTGTTGTTTTTGTTTGTTTAGGTAGGGAAGACAGGACTGTATACTTGCTTGACAGTGTCAAACTGTTTCCGGACAACAACATTTTTGACAATTGTGCAATGATGGAAGAGACTAATACATGGGAGACTGGTGGACTAGTGGTGGCGGCGTTGCTTGTGGTGGTCGTGCGGGCAGTGGCTGCAGAGCGTGGTTGAACTGTGGGCATGGTAGCAGTTTTGGAGATGGTGTTGTGGCAGCTCGCGGCAGTCAAGGCTGTTTGTAGGGTTCTGTCGAGTGATGTCATTCTAGACAGTAGCCGCATGTTTGTACTGCTTTGCCTGGCTTCCTGCATTTCACAACCCCATCCTCTTCGTAAGACACGTGCTCGTATGCGGTCCACAGGGTTTGCTTGTCACTGGCTACCAGCCGGAAATCTTGGGAAATCCCAAGGCCCAGAAGAATCACATGTATCGTTGACGGCCTCTGTGGCTCAACAAGGCCGTCCGATATTTTCGCGACCAGAACCTCGTGGAACGCCACTATCAGGGACAACATCCCATGAGCTCCTTGGCAGCGGTGGGGCGGAGTGTCGGCAAGACGCGTACACAACTTGTGAATGCCCCATGGAGGCAATTCCGGTTTCAACAACTTGTTGAAGGCCTTTCGATCCGTGCTTGTTGCTGGTCGATGCTCTGATTGCAACTTGTTTCTGGTGGCCTGGGGACATGTCATTGCAAATCAACGCCAGGAAATAGAGGCCCAGAGATCGCAGCTGCTGGGCCACGTAGCCCCGTTGGCGCCTCCGCCGAAGGCACAGACAAGAACTCTTCAGCGCAGAATGGTCTAGTCCGTGTCTGACCATCCTGCCAGATCATTGTGTCTGGCGGCCCCAGAATGGGCTGCTCGGCATCGACCAGGGTGGTAGTGTAGTTCCCCCACCGACCAAGTGCAGCAAGACATTCAAGTCAGTTTTGGAACACCAAACTCTGACTGAAACAGTTTGTAGTTGGTGGAACTTGCGTTGACAAGGCGGAGGAATCGAGCGCTTCACAAATGCTTCGGTGCGCCTGCTGTCCTGCTAGCAATTAAAATCGAGTGTTTTCGCCCTGCTGCAGTTTACGTACAGATGTTTCGGTTTGCGAACTTCGCCAGTGTGGCACGCAGCACATAGTGTATTTAGCAGACAGGCATTTCATGTTTTTGAGCAGGAAATGCGTCCACACCAATTCCAGCTCAGTGTGTGCCCGAGAAGTCCTTGTGCACATCCCACGCAGGCGGTGTGAGTCGTTGGATTGTGATAGACAAAACTACTTGTCTGTCACTCTTAATGTGGAGATCAGGTCCGGGCCCGCGGGTGTCCGTCCCTGCACCGACGCTCTGCCGCACTGCAGGGAGCCAGACTATAAAGGAGAAGATTCCTTGCGAGAGTTCCGTCAGCAGGCCTTGGCAGGGCATCCGCCAAAGTTGACGCCTACGAGCAGGCGGCCAAAAGGGAGAATCTACACTATCTGTGTCTGCGCCAGCTATCACCTGTGCCCTTCTGCTGGCGCCGAGGTGTTTCACTCCTGCGAGAGTCTGAGCATGAGCAGAAGAGAAGCTTTGCCAACTCTCCCTGCTCTGTCTTTTGAGCCAAGCCCAGCCGTCCGATGCCCACTGCTGGACATATGTTTGCCTTTTGGCTTTGGTTTTAGGGTGCCCAAGGCCTGGAAATTCGTTTATTCCTTTGGCCGTCCGTGCTTGTACAAGTAGGCCATGCAGACGAGGCTACAGCCTCTGACCTTTCGTTGCGACGCTCAAGCCAGCACCCTTTCGGAAAAGCCCACTGCAAGCAATCGGCCTTTTTTCATGCCACGAGGCAAATTAAAGATTTCCTGATGTCCGCAAAGGCTCTAGCCAACACCCATCCGTCAGAAATTAAATGGCAAGGCTGGGGATACGGTTTCAGTTTCGTTTCCCATGTTTTCACGGGGAAGTGGAGGCAAGAGGCAACGAGGGATCTCGTGAGCACGTGCCCGAAACGTCCAGTGAAGAAGACGGGATGCACAGAAAAGTGTACATTTCCGACTTCGGCTCTCAGGCTTCAGGGTAGAGAGAGGCAAAGCTCGGCCATCAGAGTCTCGAAACCTTTACGGAGCACAATGCCTGACGCATATGATCAAGGATACAAAACGCAGCAAAACACAGCTTGAGAGCTACCCGAATGTGTCGTGGTAGTAACCTTGTGTATTTGAAGATGGGAAGTGCATGCGGAGCAGCTGCTGGCAACGTCGACAGGAAGAACTGCATGTCCAGTCTTCTCGCACATTCTACCCTTACCGAGAGTGTTGCCAGCCTTGCAGGCAGCTGCACCAGGCGGCGCGAAACGACGAGGTCAGCTCAGCCAAGGCCTGGTGGTCGAATAGCTGAACTGCCTATTCCAAGCAGCAAGCAGGTGTGTCACTAGGTTGACGGAAGCTCCCTATGGTGCATTGGTTTTGAAAGACTCGGCCGCAGCTGACCTTGCAGCGCATTTCAAGGTCTAGCCTGTGCACACTACGTTTGCGGAATAGCAAATGCTGGCGCAGGCCGCGCTGGCAAAGAAGAGGAGTAGCCTCAACAGCAAGGAGCCGGAAGGGCCTTCACGCAGCGGCGTCAACGGGTCTTCGGCAAAGGATTCACAACCATATGACTCAGCCGCAACAACCTAGAGGAGGTGTCTTCTCATCGGCTGTCGCTGGTTAGACAAAACTCTTTAAGCATAAAGCCTGTGATTCGTGCCGATTGCATGCAGCCTGACTCTGAGCATCTACATAGCAGCTCTGTCCGTGGGGTTTCGCTTCGGGCAAGGACTTGGCTGGCTTGCACACGGCACTCCACATCGCCGCCTATGAAGGCCCGTGAGTTTGTTTCGCAGTATTGAGAAGCTCCAGCATCTGGCGGCCGCAGGCAGTGCGGGAGTGGCGCAGCTGCTTCTTGATGCCAAGGCGGCCTCGATTCTGAGGATCTCCGTCCCAGTCGAGCTTGACAGTGGTTACAATTACAAGTTGCTGAGGATTCAGGTTCTCGCCGCTGACAGAGCACTGTGCCAATCTCCGCCTTGACCAGAGGCTGCTCTGGGGGCCAAAGATGGGAGCCGGGACACTCCTTTGCACCTCGCTGCGTGCGCGCTGTGGCGGAGTCCTTCCACGTTATCAGTTCATGAACTGGTTTTTGAGGCTTCGGACGAGGTGAATGGTACGTCAAAGTTAGGGGTTGGCTCTTGCAGTGTGCCAGCTGCAGCAGGTACATGGGCCAGGTTGCGCACACTCGCATTGCTCAGTTGCTCCTGACCAAGAGGCCAGGCCGAGTGAAGCACATCGTCAATCGGACCCTCCTGAATCCTCTGTCAAGGGGCAGGCTGTCAGCAGTTTCAAATTTCGTGCTCAGGAGCAGCAACAGCTGACTGATAGTGGGTTCTTGTATCCGCCAAGCGCAGTCGCAGGGTGTCGAGTCAAGATGTGTGAAGCAACCGATTAGAATGGCACTTAGCATGCGTTTCAGATTTTTCCACGGAGTTCGATTACGGCAAAATGGAGCCAGGGCTTCGGCTGACGAGAAAGGCGCTGATGACAAGACGGCAAGCTGCCCTTTTGGTCGACTGTCGTGGTTTTCGGCCTTTGCTTTTCTTGCCAAGCCGAGGCTCTTCACTTGGCTGCGAGGCGAGGGCAGCTTGAGGCCGAAGCCCCGCAAAGCTGCGCTCTGCGCATCCCTGCGCATTGCACCGCGGCGCTTTCAGGCGGTGCAGCAACTCATGGGTCAGGGTGCACAGCCCGCAGCGGCCGACAAGGACTGCTGACATGTGCAACATTTCACCTCTTTGCAGATCATGGTGCTTGTGGTGATGCTTCTGCCACATTCGTGATGTGCAGTGAAAACGGTGATGGTAGAGGCAGGGAGACGGCCAGGCTACGCCGCTATGCGAGCTGTGGCCGTCAGGAGGGAGACCTGCCCTTGCACGAAGCTGCGCGGAACGGCCACGTGGCAGTGGCTCAGGAGCTGCTGAGGCGTGGGCGCGGGCCAAGCAGAAAGTGAAGAGATGTCAGAAAGTGATCGAGGGTTGCAACGGAAGACTGTCAATCTGATTGAGATTTCCATGTGGCATACGAACACGCACATTCGCTGAAGCAAGCGACGCGAGCCAGATTTTGTGTAGCAGGGCGCGGGTGCCCGTGGATGCAGCGAGCCGGAATGGGAAGACAGCGCTCCATGTCGCTTGCACCTGGGGCCAGGAGGCCGTGGTCGAGGCCCACGAAACAAAGTAGAGAAGCAGAAGCGGGAGGAGAAGGGCCCCGTTGCAAACCTCAGGTTCTGTTGCAGAACGCAGCCTCGGTCAATGCAGCCGACATTTGCTTCGGGCTAAGACAGCTGCGAGTGAGGATTGAAGGACCATTTCGGGCAGCTGGTGTCTGGTCAGGTGGTAACTCGCCGCTGCATGAGGCTGGAAGTTTTCAGGGACAGATTCGCCTTTGAACTATCTTTAGCTAGATCGGCTTGCAACCCTGTTTACAAGCACGCGAGGCAGAACGCATTGACTTGGCTGAGTGGAAGTCTAAAAAGCAGCAACTCTGGGCCTGTAAGACTTTAAGACTCTGCCTTCCGTTCTTTTGGACAGAGAGGCGGATCATTGGAGGCACTGGGATCCCTCTTTGAACCCCTTGCATGTGGCCTTGAGCTGCAAATCTTATCAGAGCTTCTTGCTGTGTGCATGATTCCAGCTGCAGTTTCATGCGGTTCTACGTTGGGTCCTGGATTAGGGAACGCCAGCCGAACTGCAGCCTCAATTGACTCCCCCGGCCTCTCGGCAGTTGCCATTTCTTTCACTGGCTTTTTAGTATCGGCTCTCTCGTGTTCTGCTAAGTCTTCAGACTGAAGTCCTCGTCCCGCGCTGCTGTTAGACTTCTTTGGACTCGGGCTTTCCGGTTGCAGGGCATCCGTGGCCTCCCGTATCTAAGACCGTAAGCAGAATCACATCAGCATGTTGATGAAAACATGCACCGCAAGCAGGCAAGGCCCACCAAGGTATCCGAATCTCATCGACACCTAAAGCAAAACGAGTTCTATCCATGTGTTTCATATATGGACTCATGACTCATAATATGAATTAAGTCTTACCGCTTGAAATACGTGTATCTAATGCATGTACATGGATAGGTGGATGGATGGCTGGCAAGTGTCGTCTACCTTTGCAGTAGACATGTACGGCTCTGTCATCTGGAGGCTGCAAGATGTGGACGGCGCTTTCTGTGCGAACGGCTAGTGTCGTGTCGCGCATGGCGCCCAAGACACCAATGTCAACCCTGCGCGGCCCTGCACTGCCCTGCACCCTCCGTGCATGCCCGAACCTTGCAAGATTGGCCACCGCATCGAGGCGCCCCTGGAAGGTCGCAATCGGGACCAGCGGACGTTCCTTTGGCCTGTTCTGATGCGTATCGGTCTCGGGAGGAAGGCTGCGACACAACATGTGCAGGCCGCTCCACGCTTCTGCAGCAACTGGGAACTACGTTCACGCCTTACACATCCACCGCAGGCTAACTCGCTCGGCAGACCATGTTTTAGTGAGGATTTTGCTGGAACTTTGATGCAGTATGGAGCAAGTCCAGATGCACCTGACAAAGACGGCGTGGCAGCCCTGGCATGCAAGCGCTGGTTTGTGTTGCAGAGTGACGAAGCCTCCCTGGAATCACTGGAAGCTTTGCTGTGAGGACACGCCGGTTCACCTTGCTGCATTCTACGGTCGCACGGGAGTGTAAAGGGCTCAGCTACGAAGCCTTGCTTCGTTGCGAGCGGTGTCAGCCTGCAGATACCTTCCCAAGTAGGCTGGACGTGATGATGCAGCTCCGAGCCCGGGTCCTTAGGCCCTGGTCACGGATCTCTGTGAGGTGCAAAGACGTGTGTTGCTGCAGGTTGTCACATTGACGCTGAACAAGGAGGGTTCGCTGCTGAGAATTCGCTTCTGAGATTTCTTGACAAGGAAGCGTTGCCCTGAGGCCGCTCGCCTGTGCACCGAGCTGTTCAGGGAGGCGATGGATCGGAGACGGGATTCGGGAAATCGGAGCCTAGGAGGGAAGTGCTCGCGTGACAGGCCGCGTCGCAGCACTGAAGCTGCTGGTCGGAGTGGCCGGCAGACCAACGCGACTGGGCCGCAGTTCCGTCAGACGCTGGGAGTGCCCCCGTACAGAGCCGAGGCTACAGACGGACACCCCGGACAACCAGGGTGCTGGGGCCTTGTTGGGGCCTCAGCCCGTCGAGTGCCAGCTGTCCCGGCGCCTCGGAAGGAAACACCAATGCATTTGGCGACCAGCCTCGGGGATGGGCATGAGGCCGCAACGGTGATACCACTTGAATTGGTGCAGTGGAACAGAGTGTTAACACGTAACCTGACGAGGTGGTGGAGACTTTGGCTCAGAATCCTGGCACTTCCCTTGAGGTGCTAGCAGCATAAGCGGTGCGACTCGCAAATAGGTGGCCTGAAGTATCTGCCAGGCTCGGCGAGGAGACGGCTTGCTACCTTTGCTCCTGGCAGCCCTGCAAGGCCCGGGTGGTCTCAAAGATGCAAAGATAGAGCCGGCCCGCGACATCACCTGCTGAACATGCAGGAAAAGCACGGACCGTTGAGTGTCTGCTGCGTGCAAAAGCACAGCTGGAGCCTGAGCGATTGAGAATCGGCTCATAGCGGCATAGTTGCCTCTGTCACATTCTAGCGTCTGTGACGACTGTGCCACGAGTGGCTTGCTTTGAGGGTGCAGGCAGTCGACAGCTCCGGAAATACAGCTTGCGCCCAGCTTCTTCCAACATTTCCAAAGGATTGTTTTTCCGTCAAGAAGTTGAGGCTCTTCATTTTGCTGCAGGAGGTGGCCATCTCTCGGTGGTCCACGCTCTCTTGACACGACAGGTTTGGAGTGCCTTGACTTCTTGAGCTTGCACCTTGGCCGTGCAACGGTTTGCAGGCTTCGCCAAACATGCAGAACCAGCGCAACGAGACCCCTTTTCAGGCCCGATGCTTTTGATCAGTGCTTGGCATTATCGCCCTCGAACAGCTTGCAAGCAGCACCAGTTGTTTTGTTCTTGAGGTAGCAGGCACCCGTGGCTACGTGGAGGTAGCACGAGCCATGAACCCCTTTGTGTCTGAAGCTCACTTTCATCCAGTTCGGGGCCGGCACTGGGCAGCTAGTCTCGGCAGAGCGTTCCACACTGCAAGGTCCGTCGAGTCAACAATGCCGAGTGTGGTCTGGATCCTAAGCGGGTTTGGTTGCCTGTCTGTGTCCTCAAGTCATCCACTCCTTGAGCTAGCAACTCTGCTTGAACAGTGGCTTTCTCTGAATGGATGCTGCGCGATGTGCATGAAGGTTACTCAAGCTGGTCCTGGTGCGTTTGCACAAACACTGCTGCACCCTGAAACATGCTTTACATCATGCTAGCCCTAAAGCAGCGTGCAGAAGGCCCTATCCGACCTATCCGGCGCCGGTCACACTCCCGGGCATGGCACTGGCGGGCGTCCACGCCCCGGTGGAACTCGCTTTTCCTGTCCCTGCTTACTCCGCTTCCGCTCGTAGGGCACCAGCACCTTCTCATCGGACACTGCTCGAGCGACTTGGTTGCATGCACGGCATGCTCTCCTTCCTTCAAGCAATGGTCTAATTTCTGGAAGCTGCTCGGAGCGGTCTTGACATCCGGAGGCTCGTTCGCTGCCTCCTCCTCGCACTGGCAAGGAGCCTTTGATGGTGAGCCGGCTGGTTGTAACAGCATGGGATACAACATGCACGTTGTCTGTTGATGTTTGGACTTAGCAAAAAGCTGCTGCACCTGCTGCCAGAGCCTTCTGAGACGTGGCCAAGCAGCATCGCCCGCTGCAAGTGTGTGCGAGGCTTAGCAGGTTTTCGATGTCACAGTGACTTGACATTGACACAGCACCACAGCTTCCGCAGCCGCTGAGAAACGCCTTGCCAAGTCTAATTATGTCTTGTTCAAGCGAAGGATGGTATTGTTGAGAAACTGTCAAGGGCATGGCCCCCAAATCCTCGACGGCAAGAACTGCAACCTTTAGATCCATCGAGGACTGCCGCGGCTGCAACCGTTGCAGCTGAACCGGCTTGCAATCCTCAGCTCATTGTCAGCTTGAGTCTTGCAGGAATGCATTTCGGCAGCAGGCAAAGTTGAAGAGGAGGCGGATCCAATCACACGCTGTGCTTGTGCCTTGGCAGCCTTGGCACTTTGGATTTTCCTTTGGTACCCTATCGCAGAGCCCGAAAGAGCATTCTGCTGTGCCACCGTTGCAGACCCCCCTACGACCTACGATTGCCGAGACTGAGGCACTCCAAACTTTGAATTCTTCAAGCCACTGGGCAAGCCACGGCGAGGAGATTGGCTGGCAGAGAAGAAGGAGACGGGGCAGACCTACACGACTTACAGCCGCCGCATGAAGCCGCCGATGACACCCACAAAGCATACTGACACGATACTTCTGGTTCCGATTGGCCACAGTTTCAGTGAAGGTATCGCGGTAAAGTTTTTGAGCTACCTGATTGACTATTGCACGGCCTTCTTCGTTGGTATGACAGTGGATGTGCTGGACAAGCCCCTGTACCCAAGCAAGCAATATTGATCGCCCAGGGTTTTTGAAGTATAAAGGTCTTACATGACATACCAACTCGGCGCAATGACACGTTGCTGTTGCTGTCTCCATTGCTGCTGCAGGTCTCTGACAAAGATGCGCAAGAGGATGAACGACTTCATGCATGAGCAGTACTTGATCGCAGACTTGTTCGACGCACTCCACTCTGAAACAAGATCCCATCGAAAGGCGTACTGTCGCTTGGGCATCACCATGGAAGACATTTACCCGGGCGAGGAGTGGAATTATGTCTTTGGGCAGGCCAAGCCAATGGAGAGGGTTGGCAACTCGTTTGGAATTGTTCGGATCCGTGCCCGCCAGCCGTCCGCATATCACATCAATAAGTCTTGCCGCTAGAGCCCCCAGCCAAGTTCTGACTTCCGCATGTCAATGTCCTAGCATGTGTATCAGCCAAACCACCTCATCCTTAGTCCTTGGACGACAGTTAGCAATGGTTCAGGTGATCATGAACGAGAGCTTTTGTTTTCTTGATGCTATATCACGACGAAAACGAACCACCGACACACCTCGCGTGCAAGTTCTCAGGTGTTTTCTCCTTCGCGCGGCACTCACCGTTCTTCTACAATGGTTTGCATGCTTCGCAGGCCTTCCCCCCCAATGAGAGGAATCGCCAGAAGACCCCGTCAGGACGTTTGCGTGTTCGTCGCCTGCGTTCTGCGAGGTGAAGGAATCTGCCTCGCACGAGCAGCAAGCGGTTTGGCTCCGCGCCTGCTGCTTGGCAGCTTTGGGCGCTGGAGCCGCTGGAGCCTCATGCCCGCTGTTGTGCCCAAGGCATGCGGACCATGGTGCATGAGACGTGCCACATGCTCCTGAGCGGAAGAGGCTCCAACAACACAGAATGAAAGGATGACCACAGCAATTTCGAGCCACGTGGTGCCTTGGTGTGGCCAAGGTTTGGAATCCTTCACTGCGTCTACTTCCACTGCGTGATGAACGGGTCAAACGGACCACACGACTCTGCTGGCAGAAGCAGCTTCATGTGCCCCGTTTGTCTTCGGAAGTTGCTGCTGGCACTCTCCTATGCCCCCGCGGTGACGGGAGTGATCCCACGATACCAGGCCAGCCTCTTTAAAGGCTTAGCCTCTGGCTCAGCCCTTCAACCGGCTCTCCTGAGGCCATTCTGCAGGTCCTGGAGAGGCTCTTGGCAGACTTTGCTGATCCCGATCCCTCCGCGACAGAGGCCAGGCAGGGTCCTCAGGGTCCTGGCGTCACGAGGCATGCGAGCAATTCTTGTGATCTTGACTGATGCAGGAAGTGATGGCAGACATCAGCTGGCTGCAGCAAAGAATCTCGAGTCTTCCTGCGTCCTAGAGTCGTCCGCCGGGGTGTGCAATGATCAAGAAGGCGACTGCGAACCGCTGGAGCACCGTGACGGAGACGAGACGATACCAGCGATGCTGACGATGCGGCAGCTTCACAGGTCCTGCAAACCCGCAAATCCGGAGCATCGTGAAGCAGCACAGCTGATTCGAGGACACTGTCCTCACCGCATGCAGAGCTCCAGAAGATTGAGCCACGTGTCGTCCGACGACAAGCACCCGAAGCTTCCATGCCGCCGTGCTGGTGCGGTGCCCTATCGCGAAGGAAAAAGGATGTGCGTCCTTTGTTGTATGCCACGTTCGCAGCATGCACAAGGTTTGATGTGCATGTGTCTGTTCAGATGGCAGTTTCAATCCAGGTGCCACCTCTTGCAGACTTATATTGCAGCTCAGGCGCGGGCTGACTCCATCGCCGCAGAGCGTGTGCTGCCCAGCGGGCTCGCTCTTGTCCGTACACAAGCATGTTCATTATCAGCAACTTGTTCGTGAGGATCGTGCAGCGCTGAACTCGCTACTTGATCGGTCGGCACGAGGCATTTGCCGAATGAGACACGTCTCTTGCACGATCTTGCTGGCCCAAGAGGCCCAAGCCGACTACCGCAGCGGCCCACGCTGAACGCAACGACGCCGCTGCCGGCAGCGCCTCCTGCGCCCGACCTGCGCGGCTCTGACAAGTCACGTGGCAAAGCTTTGAGGAAGCCAGGCCGGCGGTGAGCCGAGGCCATCGTCGCTGCTGCGGACCGCTCCGGCCGTCCCAGCAGCGCCCCCGTGCAGCTCTCAGTGTAATTAGAGAGAGTTTGCAAGAATACAGGAGCGTCGTTGCGCGTGCCTGGGTCGTACTGGTGCCTAGGAGCTATCCTCCACCATCAAAGACCGTGATTGCCGCTTGAATCTGTCGAAAACAAAGGTATCGATTTTTCTCTCATTGGAGGCAGCTGGCCTGTGAAAAAATCGAATCCATTGTTGGAAATACACACCAGATCGGAAACGTTCGTCTGTGCAGGCAACTTTTACCATCAGAAGACGCCATACTTTCATGCTGCACTACATCTTCCAAGCTTCACAATTCATGATTCAGCGACGGTGGTACCGTGCATTCATCTTTGGAGATGTCGCGGACAGTTTGTGATTTCGCAATACGTGCATGTGGGAGTCTTGTTCCTTTAGCGCTTGTGAAGGCCCGGAGTTGTGCCGCCAGCGAGCCCACCAGCGGTTCCTCTGGCACCTTTGGCAGCGCAGCCGGGCATCTCAGTGGGTTGACAGGGCTGGCATTGGTGTTGAGATTTGACAGAGTGTGGTCTCAGCCTGAGAACCAGCCAGCACAGCCTATGCAGCCAGACCTCGCGCATCACGTGTTTGGGCATTGCAGCCATCGAAACTGTGCGTTGGCAGTCCATGCATCCAGGCCGTTGGGACCTGCGCCAGTTCCACCAGCAGCACCTGGTGTTCACCAGTCAGGGACTAAGAGGAAGTCTTCTTCTGCAGGGTAATTAGGCCCAAGCTATCTGTCGACCGTTCCATGGCACGCTAAGGCCGACCTTGCCACCTGCTGCTCCTGCTGCTCCTGCAGCTCCAGTTGCACCAGCTGTGCCTCCTTCTGTGCCTCCTTCCGTGCCTCCCGCTGTGCCTCCTGCTGCACCTGGAGCACCTGCCGCTCCCCGGGCTCCTGCTGCGCCTTCACTTCCAGCACCGACGCCGACCGTGCCTGCTGCTGCACCAGCCTTTCCATCTGTGTCGGCACCCGCACCACGTGTGCCTCCAGCAGCACCCGGAGCACCGGTTCCACCTGCGGCTCCCGGTGCACCTCCTGCACCTGTCACTGTGCCTGGTGCGCCGCTGCCCCCTGCGGCGCCCAGAGCACCAGGGGTTCCCAGTGCACCAGGGTCAGGGCCTCCACTAGCTCCGGGTGCTGCTCCACGGGGCCCAACTGCACCCAGCACGGGTCCAAAGCCCCCTTTTGCTCCAGGCACCTCCCCACCGGGTGCTCCAGCGCCACCAACCCCACCCGGCGCTCCGTTGGCACCTGCAGCACCCCGTGTGGCCCAGCGCTGAGAGACGGAAAGAGACATGATGTGATTGCATTCGAATTTTACAGAAGATGGGTTTGTGGGTTTGGGAAGGCGATGCCCGGCCCACCTGCACCGGGGATGCCAGGACCTCCAAGGACAGTGGCCTCTTGTTCAACTCACTGTAAGCCCATGACTCTCAGCGCCTCTCTCCTGCAAGGATGGGTGGAGCGGCGCCAGGTCCCGGAGCTCAGGCTGACGCAGGAAGATTTGTATTCGATTTTCATTGCCTCACAGGGGCACCTCTCCCGCCGGCCAGCCCAGCTGCACCGGCCGCACCGGCTGCACCGTCTGCACCGCCAGCTGCTCCGCGCATTGGGGCCCGGCACCCAGCACCGTTGGGAGCACAACTGCTGCGGCTCGTTGGACGACGTTGTCAATGACTGTTCGCCCAGGTTTCGCAGCCAGCTCCTCCTGTGCCTGGGCCGTAGGCAGCCCAGTCATGCGGCGAATCTCAAAGCTCAGAGGCCTAGCCGTTGGCTTGCAACACGAGCAAAGGTCTGTTGGGAGAGGCCCTCCAATGCCTCCAGGCAAATTCTTCACGGCCAGGTCATGGGATCCACTAGCATCCTTGCCAGGCCCTAACGCACCGCCTGCACCACCTGGGGTGCCCCTGGCGCAGTTAGCGCTTTGCATGAGAATCACAAAGCAAAGAAGACTTGCCAAAGCACTGGCTCAGGTGGGCCCTCCACCACCTTCCCCATCAACAAGGACCGACGGCGCAAGCCTCTTGGTATGGTTGGTCATGGAAGCATGCGTTGCCGAGGACCAGCGTCTCTGCTGGTACAGGAGGGCCAGTGGGACCGCCTCCCGCCCGGCACCCGGGAGGCATCATTGCATGTGCGATGACTGTCGCTGCAGCTGAGGCCCCTTCGAGTGCACTGAGCAGACCCGTGTCCCGCTCAGTTTCAATAAATGTGCCGCTCGGGTGTTCGGCAGATGCAGTGCCGCTGAAGGGAGTGGGAGGGCGGCCTTCGCTACTGACCATGCCTCAGCTTCTTACATGCCAAAAGCCACAGGCATGTTGCTGCTACAATGCACCATGGTTGTTTGTTGCTTTCCACCCAGGGGCTCTTCCACGCGTTCTGGCTCGGGGCCCGGAGGCGCGACACCGCCGGGGCAGACATTCAGATTCGATAGCATTAGCACGTGTGCCTTTGCCGTCCAAGCATACGTGAGTCGTGCAAGCAGCAGTATCGAGCCATGCGGAATTGTAGGAATCGTTCTCATCTGGCATGCAAGGAGTTGGGGCACCGCCTGCCGTTTCGCCAACGAGGCGTGCTGAACGTGGGACATTCAAGTGTTGTTCCTGTTGTTTGCAGTGCATGCAAAAAGTCGTCGCGCAATGTCCGCAAGCTGATGAGTACCTCCATTGCATCTCGATGTCCCATGACTTTCAAAGGCCGCGAGTTGCAAGCCCCGTCCTTGAAATGTGGTCCCGACCAGTACATGTAATAGCTGTTTCTTGTCTTCCCAGTGAGTGTCAGTATTCAGTATTCATCCACGAACACTGCCAAGGTCCTGGAGTTGCATGGTCCTTGGCGTTTGCTCTGTGAGCACATTGCACCTTACTGCTGGTCGTGTGCTGGTGTTGCATAAAAGACCCAGTGCTGGAACTAGTACCATCTGATTCCTTTCGGGCTATGAGGCCACAACACGGTCGACGGCCTCTCGACCCTCGGAGTTTCGACCAACACCGGCTGCACCGGCCAGGCGCAAGTCGTGTTCGGGTGCTGTGCCGGTCTCCAACGACTTCAGCCTGTCGGTCCGCTGTTTACCTGGCAATGTTTCATCAACCGCAGGCACTTGCACTACGAGTCAAGCAGGATAAGAGAGAGCGAGCGATCCTCTCGATATCGCCTTCGAAAGAGAGGACGTTGCTTCCCAGCCATGAGCATCTGCGTGATGATGAGCATGCCATCCATGACCTACTACCCGCCATATGCACCGATGGCACCGGCATGTGTTTACGTGAACCAAATGCCTTTCCAAGTCCCCACCGAACCATCCACAGCAGCAACTTCGGTGTGTGACTCCATCCACGTCACCGTCTCAACAATGGACGGAGTTCATGAGGTGCTATCAGTGAAGGCTTCCGACACCGTGAGGGATCTGAAGGACTACATCAAGGATTGTCGCCTTGGCAACGCCAAAACCGAGGACATGCGGCTTCATCATGCCGGAGTGCAGCTTCACGAAGGCAAAGCTACAATGAGCGAATGCGGCGTGACTGAGGGCAGCAAGATCGAGATGGTAGTCGTGTCGAAATCTGCACAAGTTCCAAGGAAAGCCAGAGTCTTCATTCGGACATCTGGAGAGATGAAGCCCTACGACGTGCATCTTTCCACATCAGCTGCAGAGGCAACAGCAGAAGCCGCCAAGCTTTGTGGATTCGGGGAAGGTCCGCTGCCAACACTCTCCTTTCGGGGCAGGCTCATTACCGGCAGCAAGAGTTTGAAGGACGCAGGTGTTGAGATGGGAAGCGTCATGAAGTTGACCATTCCTGAGCCGGCCGTTGATGTCCAGTAGTGTTGACAAGTGACACCATAGCTAACTGCCTGGCAGCGGTAACCGCTGGCAATTCAGGCAGAGTGCTGCATCAATGATCGGGAATTGGGGTTTGGATGGTGCCGGTGCCTCCGTACAGTTGGGCAAGCCGGATTTATCCCATCCATTTATATTATGAGTGCTCTTGGTTTGGTCAACCAAAGTGCATCAGATTTAAACAGCGCTGCAGGCCTTTGCTCAGATGTCGCGCATAGCACCTTGGACGGTGCTGATCCTTCTTTCTATACTTCCACGTTTTACAGTCGCGTACTGTGCAGTGTTGCAGTTGCAGTGTCTGTTTCGACCTTACAGTGGCATCGGGTCCTGCACAGACTGCGCATCTGAGCCACAACGTATGGCACTGCGCGTGGGTCCTTTGACTGTGCACAAAATTCGACAGCTTCCGCGGGAACAGGCCTCCAGTGAACTCACCGCACAGAAGACTCAGCTCGTGGAGCTGTTTGGCAGGGTGCCAAACACTTCACTGGAGCCTGTGTCAGTGGGAACTGACTTATTCCTTGACTTCGTTTGATGACCGTATGCGAAACGCCCATTGTGCCATAGGTCTCAAACGTGTGACTGTGACGATCGGAGACAAGCCCGGCCCACGTAAGTCAGTCCCAGGAATAAAGCTAGCTGACTGCCCTCAACATTATGTTGTGTCCGCAAGTATAGGTTATAAGGTCTCCGCCTTGTCTCCACCTAGTTCTTGGGTGTGGCATTGCAAGGCTGATTTGAATTGCAGGCAAGCATGGAAACACCGCAGCCTGAGGGGTTAACCTTTGACGAAACAGAGAGATTCCTGCATGCAGGGGTCTCTGCGGACTTCAGTGCCGGGTGCCGGCAACGGAACCTGTTTGCAGAACTAATAAGGAGCTTCTGTCGTGAGAGTTGTTCTAGTGACAGTAGTATTGTGGTGGCTTACAGTGCAGAGAGTATTTATCATGCTGCAAAGGATAGTGTATCGAGCGCAGGTACGGCTCTTGTCCGCAGGTCGCTTCGCTAAGACCCGAAGCAATCCAGTTCTTAGCTCACTTGCACAGCTCGGCCGCAGTGTAAATCTGGGCGAAAAGCGAGCCGTGCCAAAAACAGAGGCTGTTGCCAAGACTTGATCATCCTAAGCAGAAAAATCCGCTTCTGCCGTGCACGTCTGGCATGCCCTATCATGCCCTGATGCTTCTCTACACTGTCTTGCGATGCATTGGTTTGATGTGGGTCCGAAGGCCGGCGGCACCAGCAGCACCAGCAGCACCGGCAGCACCGGCGGCTCCGGTCTACACGCCGTCAGGTCAGAGCACTGGAGCACGGAGCTTTCGAAGCTGCCTTGGTGGCGCCCGGCAGGGCTCGCGAACCGATCATCGCTTAGCGGAGCCCGCTTTAGCAGCTGCCTGGCTGAGGAATACTGCTTGCTTGTTCTTCTTCTCTCTTTCCTCCGATGGCGGGTGTCGGACCCTCCGAGGCACGAGCGCTGGGAGCGCCGTGCCGCCGCCAGCGCCGGATCCTCAGCGCAGGGACTCGCGCTGCGAAGAGCGGCGCTGAAAAGCACGGTGTTCGCTGCTCGCCCGTGCTTGCTGCGCAGCGCGTCGCGAGCTGAGGCCTGGGTCAAGGCCGCGGCTTTCTGCGTCGCTGTGTCTCTCGTCCTTCGCGGCTCTGCGCGCAGTGCTTTGCGATGCCGTTACAGGCCAAGATTCACCTGAACAAGGCGGCATATTTTTTGATGCATCGTGTGCACGCGGACACGGCAAGCAACTGCATTCACTTACAGGGAATGTGGCCGGTTTCTTGGAGTCTGCTCAAGAGCTCGAAACTAGTCAGGTCGTCGACAGGTTGCTTGCTGTAGCGGAGCGATTGCTCCAGAATTCGAAAATGGTCAATGTCGAGCTGCCGGTGCCCGAAAGGGCTTAAGTCGTCACTCGCAGTGGTCGGCTGTCAGATTCCTGAAAGCTTGGGCCTACAAGATGCTTTGCAATTGGACTTGTCAAGCCCCAGCTTCTGCTCACACAACGAGAATGTGGCACTTCTGTCGGGCCTGGGTGCTGCATGCTGGCATGCACAGTGCGACAGGACACCTATGCGATATGCGATGACGACCGTGTGGCTGTGTGGCTCGAATTTCCTTCAGTCTGTGCAACTGATGTCCAAAGACCAAACCTCCGGAAAGTTTGCAAATTCCTCAGACACGGAGGCTGGACTTCCAAAGTCCATCCCAACCTCTACCAGAAGTTCGCAGCCAAACCACGCTGGTCTTGACATCAAACTTTTCATTCGCTGCCTGCGCGGCCATGTCCGGGCATACTGTGCCTCGACGCACCAGCCTGCCTGTGGATTACCATCGGATAGTTTCTGACCTGACTTATGTGATCTCGTCTTCAGGCAGTGCCGCAGATGCTTCGCAGACCTGTCACAAGGCCTTGCCGCATACTGCCAGACATGCATTAGTTTAGTAATTGTTGAGCGATGTCACAGCACCTTCGCATAAATGCACCCCGTTTCAGGGCAAATTCGTTTTGATGTGAGACCGTACCGGAAGGCCTGCAGCGGCAGCGGCGAAGGCGCTCGGGGCGTTCTCAGAGATTTTGCGGAGCAGAGCTTTGGATCTCGTCTCGAGTCGTCTGAGGCACTGGCCGTCATCGCCTCCGTTTTTTGGTGCTGCTCGGGGTGCGATGGGCTCTCGAAGGCCGCGAACCTTTCCCCTAACTGGCCCTAGTGGATCGAATGGAGAAGGAAAAGTCGGCTTGCAGGGTGTGTCCTTTGTCGCTCAAAGCACCGACCAAATGCAGCATCCTCAGTTTTCATAGGTCTCAGAGATCTTTTCTTGTTTACTCTTTAAGTTCAAGCGAGAGCAAGGCTGAGGAGCTGCAATCGCCGCTCTCTGAGCGCAGGGAAGTCTTTGCCTTTGATCAATGCATGCTTGGAACTTTGTGCAGGCCTAAGATCTCACATCGCGTTGCGGGCGACCGAAGGCGCCTTGCCTGCTTCGACAGGCCATGCGTCGAGGAGAGTCCGAGCAGGTGAGCTGGATGCGATGAAGCTCGCCGAGCTGAAGGAGATTTGCAGATCCAAGTCCTTGCCTGTCAGCGGCAAGAAGGCGCCTGCACCGTCCTCTCTCAAAGGTCCCCGAACTCCAAGAACTGCTCAGCCAGGCCGAGCTGGTTGCTCGCATCCTCGCAGAGGATCCGAGATGCCGGAAGGACTCCTGCGTCTGCGTTTCTCTTTGCCTTCTCTTTCTAGGAGTCCGGAGTCGCCAGCGAAGAGGAAGACCGAGGGGAGGAAGAGGAAGAGGAGGAGGACGTCGAGACAGCATCGGAGTCGCCGGCAACGCTGCAGAGCTGGCATGTTCAATCGAACGAACTTTAAGTTCTTGTCAGAGTCAAAGAGGGAGTGCAGCTTAGGGTTGACACCTTTGCCAGGAAGCCGAGACGCAGCAGCAACCTTAGAAAACCGTCAGGGTGCTTCGCGACACAAGCAGACGGCCTGGCTTCCGATCACAGAGCAGCAGAATACCGCTGAGGGTCAAGCTCAAAGCTGGACTTTGCACAAGTCATTCCAGCTTCCGCATGAGTTCCTGCGCTCGAATACAACCAGGTGCGCCAAGCGGCTATATCGAGTCGACTGACATCTCGGGTCCTCCGGGGAAGCCGATCATCTCAGGCTAGTCGATGCAGTGCATACTCTTCTAATCAACAGCAACTTCCATGTTGCTTGTGATTGTGCGGCTGGTCGCGTGATTTTGCAGCCAGCAGGCGACACAATTTACTTTCTGGCGAGAACCGGCAAGTATCTGGAATATCCAGAGCACCGGGAGGACGGAGGGTCCGCCCTCTCATTTCTCTGACACGAACAACGGGTCTTCGTCGGACAGATCTGGAGGATCCAAGAGCACGAGCAGAGATCAAAGGGCCGCGACAGGCTTCTGTCATTCGTGCTTTTGCGAATTTGGCAAAGCCTTGTCTAACGAAGCAGCGCTGGGATGAAAGTTTGCTCCCAGCAGATCGACATCTGTATCCATTTCTCTTCATCTTCGGGTTGCTTTGCGGTGCAACAAGATCCTGGAAGGCTTTAGTTATCCAGAAGAGTGGAGGCCAGAGTAAGAGCTCTTGCATGCTTGACAGTCATGCTTGAGCAGAAGCCGTTGAACCGCCCCTAAGGCGGTGCCATTCAGTCAGGCGCGTGCGTGCCCGTGTGAAGCATCCCTGAAGCTGAACTCTCCGACCGACGGTCCTTCTGCGGGGTTCTTTTCGAAGGTTTCTGAGGACAGTACTGATAGGAGGTCGTGGTGGGGACACGTGATCTGTCCTGTGCAGTGCACACAATGAGCTCTGCCACATCTGCCTTACAGCCGGGACTTCGGTGGAAGGAGATACCGTGACACTGAAGTGCCACCTCGGTGCCAGCTGTCTCAGATTTTCTGAGAAGCATCGGAAACCAAACTTCCGCGTCATCTCCTCGTGAGGTTTACCTGGATTTCGTGGGTACGGCCGTTCGGGAGCGGAAGCCAAGCACCTCTTTGCAGATGGTATGCCCTTCACTTCCGGTCCTGGTCGTGGCTCAGGCACGCTACACCGAAGTCGGAGACTGGCAGAAGATTAGGACTGCGGCTCACTTTCATAGACCATTGTAACAAGTTTCCTCACCCCGAGAGCAGAGCAAAGCTCATCACGCGACGCCGCAGACTGTGCAGGATTACCAGTGAAGGCGGCAGTGGGCCTATTCGCACAGGCGTGCTCAATGCTCATAACGCAATACTTCCTCCCACTGTGAACAGCGTCGAAGGCGACATTGTGTTCCTGAGAGGGCATCAAGACAACGTGCTGGATGTGGGCCACCTGCTGACATGTGCCCTCTCAGCAACACGTCGATATCCGTCCGAAAGGTCGAAAAGGAAAACGTGAAGTGTCGCTGGTCATGACCTCGGTTCTCTTGCGGCGAGGGGAAGAAAGATTTCTAAGGACCAAAATGTCTGCTCCAGGCCAGATGAAGGACGCTGGCAGCGCCTGGCCGTTGAGAAGTGAGATGCAATGAGATGCATACCCGAGTTCGTTTGGGCCGCTCCGGAAGGCCTTGGATGCCGTGAAAAGCCGGAAGCTGGCGAAGACTTGTAAAAGCTGCGATTCCAGTGACTGCGCTGGAAGTGGCATCCAAAGCCGAGCCCAATCCCCAACCCCCTGAGATACCGAATGCTTTCGAATATACCGTTCTCTCGTTTTTCTGCAGAGCCTGGCTGAGGCGAGTTCAAAAACAGAGCGGAGTGGACATAACGGCCCAAATTATTGAGTTCAGACATCGTCTCTGAGGTCTCCGAGTCTTCGCTGCACCCCGCCCTGCAACCTCGCTTCCACTGCAGCGTTGGAGAGCCACTGGGGGGATGGCAACCATGGCCTCGCCCGCCTCGCCCTGATGTTCACTGCCATGGTGACGCCAAGCGAGCTGTATGGAGATCCTCGGAGAATCGATGGAGTCCCTCTCACCCCTCCTCCCTCCCTCCCTCCCTCCCTCCCTCCCTCCCTTCCTCCCTCTGTCCTGTCTGTCTGCATAGCTGTCATCCCCGATCTCTCTGTGTAGTTACATGTTTGTGTGCGCACGCGCGGGTTCGTGTGGGTGTGACGCGCGCACAGAGGTGTGTGTGTGTGTGTGTGTGTATGTGTGTGTGTGTGTGTCCAACCCTGTTGCAAAGGGCATGTCAGTAGTAGCAGGGGGGCATGGCGGTCACACACATCGTAGCCATGCCAACGAAGCTACGGATGTTGACTGGAAGGGTTCACAGACGTGTGAGCCTGTACCTGCAAGAGAAACTGGCATGGGCGATCGCTGCGCGAGATGCGTTCCTGTCAGTCATATATATGGGCATGCGCAAGACATGAGGTCTAAGGCATCAAAATACTCTTGACTTCCACTGAGTTTGATGGATAGATGCACTTGATTGATGCATCTGATTTCCAATGACGACTTGGGGCCTGAAGTGAAACAGGGGGCACCGAGGGTTCCAACAAGTCTGGTGCTAACAAAGACACTTGTTGGATGCCTGTGGCATGGGAGCTGATCACTCCCACGTACCTGCATTGATATGGCATGGGGCTAAGCCAAGAACTCAAAAACAGGATTTTGAGCGCTTTTGTTTGCTTGCAGTCGCGTTATGCAAAGATCAATCGGAAGCGTCGGGACCCATGAAGATGAGCCTTGAGACCTTTGATTCTAGATATCGGCAAATGCAGCATTAGACGAGCCTTGAGCCCGGTAATTCTAGACATCGGCATATGCAGCAAATCGCAGTATTTAGAAGAAGATCAAAGAAAAAGAGCCACATCACCGACGACATTCCTTGTCATGAGACCTGGCGCAAGTGTGTGTGTGTGTGTGGGTGTGTGTCTGTGTCTTTGTCTGTGTGTCACCTGTGTTCTGTGCTCGTATGCTGCTATGGACGGGGTTGCAGACGGCTTGTTGTCAACATGGTTCGAACTCCGACTTTCACAAGGACACCGCCGCTGTGCTGGCGGCTGCGTTGATGGTATGTGCAGCCCGGTTCTTGTGCCGTGGCAGAAACCATCAGGTCGTGCCCACAGTCTGGTGTGCTACCGTGCTGGTTCAGTGGGGGGCTGGCTTTAGACTACAGTGACTAAAGCACTGTTGCCATCCCCCACTCTGCCCCCGCCCAAGTTCTGAACTGCAGGATCTATGTTTATAGGATTGTCGGTGATTCGATGATAGAATCTTCTTCGAATGCTACTCGGGCAAGTGACAACAGGTGCAATGCTGCTCTTCTCCAACTGGCCAAAATCTGAGAGGGAGTTGACATTGTTACGTGCAGCAGGCGTGCGACGCTGTTGCCAGCCGTGAGCCTCAGACTCTTGGTTTTCTCAGGACGGGCAGGAGATGAAGCTCTCCAGGAGCTTCAAAAAAAGCCTTCAACGGAGACGCATCCAGGGAAAGCGAACGTTGAAAGGTCTTCGTTGCAAGGTCTGGGAGGTATGGGAAAGTCTCCCGCTGTCTGGTTTCGTGGTATTCGCGTTGGAGGAGACGGACTCCTTTCAAAGCTTGCCGACCTCGAACTTGTGAAGGCATTGACCTGGTTCAGCACTTGTCTTGGGTCTAGCCAGTCTTGATATTGATAGGCTCTGACATGGACGAGGTAGCTTGGGAGGCGCGGGGTGTTGTGCTGCAAGTCGTCTCGTCATCGAGTGGCGGTTCTTTCCAGCGGCTGAGGCGGCGATGCACGTTGCCGACCTTTGTGCACGCAATGCTGCTTCTTGGATGCCGAAAGTTGTCTTTGCCAGCTTCTGGGTGTCCTGGAAGACCCACAGGCCGCAGCTCGAGAAAAGGCGGCATTTCTTGTAGCGTTCTGCCTTCGCAGGAGGCAATAGGTAGTCCGGAAACCATGCCAATCCGTAGGCTCTCCGCGAAGCGGAGAATCCACACTTTGGACGTGCCGCGATCCTGGTGTGAATCGAGTGTGCTCGAATAACTTGAAGAAGGCCTGGGGGCAGATTCTAGGCGCATCAGATTGCACGCAGGCTTCCTTCGCGGGCCGACCGTTGCCCCAGGACTCAGGGGAGAAACGCAGCCTTTGAACCGTTGAACTGTTGGAGGTCCTGTTGTTGTGCCGAGAAGCAATGGCGAGGAGGATTCTTCCCAGATCAGGCATTGCTCTCCGCAAAGCCCTTGGCATGCCCCGGCCGAGCCCGTCTTTAGACGAAGGGCTCACTCAGGTTCCGCAGCCAGGTGTCCAACGCTGATGTCTTGGCGTATGCGGAAGGCCGGGGTGTATAATGTATAAGTGGGCGAGGCAGAGCAGCACTCCTTGTCTTGCATGTTTGCTTCTGGCGTGTTAAGTGGAAGAGTGGAAGTTGTCACAGCCGAGTCGTTTCAAGTCGCTTTGTTGACAACGGCGCATGGGCCAGGCTTGGGCTTGGGCTAAGCTGTCCTCCTGAACACCGTCGCCTTGACCTGAGCTGTCCTGACCTTTCTCAAGCTTCCGCGAACTTAGTTCGGAGTGGATGAAGAAGCCCGGCCGGGGCGATGCACATGTCCAAGGTCTGCGGCATCCTGCTCAACATGTACTATGTAAACTGCTAACTCCGAGAAGCCGAGCAGGCCAATTGAGCGGTTGATTACTCAAGACTAGGCAAGCTGTACGTTCCCTATTTTTGCCGGCTTCTCATGACCCTGGGACATGGGATGGCAACAGCAGCGTGCCATCCCGGCGCTTGGAATCTGTTAGTCCAGGCAAGGTCATGGCCCAAGAAACGTGTTCATAGCAACGGTGCATGCATAGCAGACGGGAGTTGTCCTCATCACCTGCAGCAGGCCTTCCCATCTTTCCAGGAGCCGAGACGATGCTTCGGCATGTGACTTGTATATATATAGAGGCATGCTTCGTCACCCGAATACAACGCTGCACCCGTGGCTCCTCAAAGTAATGCCGAACCATTCCCGGCATGCTATGGCTCGTGGCGAGGTTGTTGCATCCGGGGCAGGATGCAGCGCAAGAATTCACATGTTTGGTGTTTCCAAGCGCTCCTCCGGCAGCCATGCATAGTGCAATAGACATGAACGCAGTGCTGGTCCTGATCTGGCAGCCGGACTGCATGCCCTGCGTCCTCTTGAAACTTTTCGAGCTCTTGATGCCTTTGGCATATGTCGGAACACAGTGCAAGGGTACTGACAGAATCAGCTGGCATGGCATGGCATGGCATAGGTCAAGGGGCTTTGAGCACGAGCTCGCAACTGCGAAACTCTGGCCCGGCCGCAGCAAGAAATATTACGCTCTGCGGTACGTAGTGAGCAGAACTAGCTATAGTGGCAGAGTCTGTTTGGTAAAGAGGCGGCTGTTTCTTTACGCCTGTTGAGTGCTGTGCGTAGCGCAAGCAGAAGGAATTCACAACGAGCAAGATTTGCTATTGCAGTGTTCAGGCTGGTCAAGCCTCACGTCCAGCTACATCTCTTCGCAAGACGTGCTACTCCAACTTCTTATAGACTTGGGCGTAGTAGAGTATCCTCACCTCCACATGTGCGGTGTTGGCATCCATGTTTGATGCCGCAGTGCAGCCTAAGTGGCGTGCAGTATGGAAAGGTGGCCACAGACCCTCCGAATGGGGGTGCTGGTGTGGGCGCTTGTGGCATCTGTGGCTCAGACATCCGCAACTGGATCCTCGCAGTCACTGGATGCCTCACTGGACCCCAGCTCCGCGGAAAGGCGGCTTCAGACTAGCCCTTTTGTTTCATCCATATTGCCCGCAGGCACAAGCTTGACTGTGCACCTATTTGGAAGCAAGACTTCATCTGCAGCTGATGGTCAGGAACTTCATATACTGGCCGGTGAAGTATTATACGGTATTAGTATCAGCCTTCCTCAAGGTTTTCTTTTCAACGTGGCCGCAGGTCGCTTGCGCGTAGTTTTTGGGTACTTGTCGGAAGACGAGGCCAGAAATGGAGAGTGTGCGCCTGATCAGCTTGGACCCGTAAGTGATCAGGTTGTGCAGGCTCCACTTTCAGCCCGCTGGGGCACCGCGGCAAACGTGGCACAGGGAGTTTCAACGCTTACTGCTGACATTGCCACGGGTGCCACTTTCTTACAGGGCGGGATGTATCGCTTGTGCTTCAGTGACGATGGTTCTTTTGCGTCCGGCCGTGCTGACTTGTTGAACGTGCTCTTAAATGTACAGGCTTTTGTGACAACACGGCTCCCTGCTGGAACAGGTCTTTTCTTAATGTTTGCGAATGGTGAAGAGAAAGCGGCCATCGACGGTGAAAGTATTAAATTCAGTGCAGCCCAGCCCATCACTAAGATCGCACTACAGCTGCCACTGCTTTCGGTCATTGATTCCGGCTCCGTGCGGCTGAAGGCAATAAGCGCCGCGGTTACACGTGAGGAGGTGCTGGCCGGAGCTTGTGCTGCAGGCAGCATGATGGAACTTAGCACAGAAATGGTGGGAGCCCCGTTGTCGTCTGCCTCGGGTGTGGCAACGCTTGATTCTCGCGGAATGAGGCAAATCAACACGTCTTTCGCGGACCCCATACCGTTTAACTCTGCTGGGCGAGCACAGCTTTGCTATTCAGATGATGGTAGTTTTTCCAATGACCACGTGGATTTGGTGAATGTTGAATTGATTGCCGATGGTTTGATCAGCACCTGCGAGACGGCTGGCTGCCTGGCTGCTCGCTCGTTCCGCTGTCACGCTTTGCTGGGGAAAGCTTCAGAGTATGGCAGCTGTGCCTTGCCGATCGAGGGCGTGCAAGGTGACCTAGGATTGTTGTCCTGGTCTCGAGGCATCGATGGCTTGTATGGTGGTGATGGGGCACCCTTGCCGCTTGACACTCCAATGTGTGGCACGACTGCAGCAGACACTGCTGCTTTCTGTGCAGGCAAGACATGTGAAGAGGGAAACCGATCTTTTCAGCTAGACTCTGCTTCGCTCGTCACGATGCCACCTAGCGAGCCACTGGTGTTTTCCCAAACCGCAAGAGCAGCTGCCGTTTGTTATTGTACAGGGCTAAGTGGTTGCGACGTTGTCACCGGAGCCGCAGGGTTCTTCCAACAAGTTGGGTTCGTACAGCTCTTTACCGCATCAGTGATGCCAGTGGGAGAATTCTCCTGTGCTACTTCTTCATCCGGAGTCCTCGCCTCCATCCCATTCGTCTCCTGTGTGTTCTGTCCTTTCGGCGGCTGCCCTTTCGAGGCTGCCTCACGCATTATTTTCACACGCCAGCCGGAACCATGGAAAGCACAGGTCTTCCCAGCGTGGCATCCGGAACATCGTTGCAAGCATGCCGTCCATGAGAGCTTTCTTCTGCCAGTAGCAGATTTGGCCTTGCAGATTGATGGTGGGCCCCGTTCCGATGTGAAGCGCTTTCGTCCAGCAGAGGGCTACACTCTGCCCAACTGGCCGACCTTTGTCCCAAAAGGCAATTGGCTAGACATTTGTTTCACACCGGATTATCGGGGAGAAAACGCTAGCGAGTGGTTCAAGGTTGGCGAGGTTGCTGTGCTGGAGGCGTCTCTCGCGGCTTCGTCTACCGTCCCAGGCGGAAGCACTACGTCTCCTCCAAAGCAGGTTGGCCAGGTGGGGCAGATCTCGATGTCCAGATCCTTGCTGCCCTACCGCAATCCGGAGAATGTCGTTGGCCTGACTACCGGAGGCGGAATTCGGCTTGCATCGATGATTATTACGGAGGACAGCTCCACCAGGGAAGCCTGTGAGAAGGGGCGCACAGTGGGCGTTGTTGGACTCACTCGTGCAAATGCCTCGGCCTACTCGGCAACGGTGCGCGGAGACAGAATTGTGTTTGATGGTGGGGAGGTTGGCAAGAGCATCTATTTTCCTGATGTTGCAACAGCTGTCGTATGCTACTGTCCAGACATGGGCGGACTTGACGAATTTGGTGAACAGGTCTGCCTCGGAAGCCCCTATTGGGTGCCAGTCGGCGCACTGGTCGTAGCAGGTCCTGTTGCGAATCAGTACTGGGTGCTTCCGACCATGAAGACCTTCCGCTTCGAGTACTTGGGTGTCAACCTACAAGACGGCGACATGTTGCGTCTCATCTTGGAGGATTCCAGCTGTGCAGCTTTCCCACCTGCCGAACGGATGTGCTTACAGCCGAACGAGGACCCCATAAACGGCCATGCTCTGTGTAGCAGCAACTTCCTCACCGCTAATTCGGGCCATATGCGTACGACGACCCTCGCATCTGATCGGGTGCGATGCGACGAGTTAAACGAAAACTGTGAGACAGTTCCTCTGACCAACTTAGAGACGACAGATACCGGTTTGCAATTGACGTTTGCCGGGACTACCTATTCGGGCGGTGGACTTGGTAACCTTGGGCTGAAGGATGGCGACACGATTGTACTCGGAGCCGGAGTGCAGTGTGGTGAAAATTGCTCCCAGCCGATGCTGGACATGGCCAAGGGCTTCCTGGTGTTCCAAGGCTTGCAAAACTACCTGCCATTGGACGAGGAGGACGGTGATTTGGCTGCCGACGTAGTTGGGGAGAGACATGGTACTTTTCAAGGCAGCGCCGGTCGTTCGATGTGTGGAACTTGACTTGTGTTATACAGCACCAAGTGCAGTCAGCCCGGAAGCCAAGTCCAATTTTGCAGGTGCCGGCGTGCAGCGAACTCCAGGGAAGTGGGGTGCCTATGCGCTTCGCTTTATCCCCGGCTCATCTATGGGCCCCTCAGTTGCACTCGTTTCAAGGATTCGGTTCGACAGTCTACCGCCTGATGCAGCAACTGCATTCGGAGTCTGTGACGGTATCATGAATGCTCGCTCGCGTGACACCAGTTTACAGGTCTGCCCGCTGGAAGTCCAGTTGAAGGAACTGAAGCGTGGAGTGTCGTCTTCTGGGTGCAACTGGAGAAGCTTGCCTGCACCAGTGCTGCCTGATCCGGATTTCTTCCAGTCGCTTGCTGTGAGCCCAGGAAAGATGGATGGTACACGCTCTGTGGAATGGCGAACGGGAACGGCATCTTTGAGGATGGCGAAGTTGAGATAGGCCCCGGCCCCAGCCTTTAAGAGAAGAGCAGAGCTCAGCTGAGTCTGTGGCAGAGGCGTCGCCTCTGCCCCGTGGCCTGCCGGCAGCCTCTACTTACGTCAAGCCGCCGGCATCTCCGGCGAAGACCAGGCTGCCAAAGCTCTTCTGTGTCGTTCCGTCATGCTTTTGATGCTGGAGGCAATGGGCGATGCCGTGCTACCAATGGCACAATGGGCCCATGTTGCAGTTGTCTATGCCGGCAGGAGCAGAGGGTAGATTCTGGAGTAGAGATGACCAGTGAGACAGGGCCAACACTTTGCCTGCCTTCACTGCCAGCGACAGATCGCACTGTATTTCCAGGATAACACCGCAAATATGCACTTACCACTGTTCCTGATGAGCCCTATGCGCGGGTAACTTACATGCTATTTCGGTGTCCGGACTAAGCGAGCCGGATCAACAGCGGTTCAACATTTCGGGGTTCAGGGTTACGGTTTACGGGTTTAGGGGCAGGGCTTCAGTTCAGGGTTTAGGGTTAGGCACATTGCCATGGATGCTGTCGAACCAACATAGAGCAATATCTATACCGGGCAGAACGGGGCCCTTCGTGTGTTCCAGATTCTTGCACTTCGGCGCTCTCTTGCTCGTCTGTCTCGCCAATGCCTTCTGTCACTGCTGTCTGTTGTCTTAAAACTTAAAACTTTGCTGAACTTACTCGAAGCTGCAATCCGAAAGTTCTCCCCCACAGGATGAGCGGCAGCTTGCGCTTCTACGTTGACGGAGCACTTGCATACGAACGCCTGGGCGTTGTTGTGAACACGTCTACTTTGCCGCTTCAATTCGCTGGGCATGTGTCTGACGAATTCCCGGTTGGTGCTAACGCATCTGACGGGTATTTGGAGCTCGACGAGATACGTTTCTACAATTTGCCGCTGAGTTCTGAAGACGTGCTGGCTTTAGCCAATGCATCCGACGGCGGAATTGCAGACCGGAGCCAGGCGCCAGGTGCACCTATTGGGATTGCCATCGCTGAAACCTCCAATCCAGCAGTCTTCACCGTGGAGCAGGGCAGCTTTGCCTCAGCACCAATACCTCCAAGATTCCACATTGAGGGAGGCCAATGGCGTCGAACTAATCGAGGCGGACTTGAAAATGTGTAACAGTTGCGACACGACGCAATTTGTTTCTGCTGTGCTGCATTCTTGTCTGCAGGCGTGACCCGTGGGGAACTGATGTCCAGCTCCGCACGGCGGTTGAGACTTGCTTGAGTAGCTGTAGCTTCAGTAGTCATCGCGACTTTCAACAACGCGGCAGGCATGTCAGAACGAACGTTCCGTTCCTTTGCAAGCCCACTCATGACAAAGGAAAGTTTGCTGGGAACGTGATGGCCGAGCAGCTGATGCTGGTATTGTGGAGTTTGTGTCGCAAAGCATTTCGGCTGCATCATGGCGCTCAGAGCGAGACATATGTATGTATGTGAAGCAGGCATGCAGTTTGTGAGTTGAGCGACCTGAAATTTCTGCGGACATCGTGAAGCCTTCTGCACGGTCGTGGCAACAGATCTTCTGTCCTGCCTCAGGCAGCTTAACGGAGCTTGGGATTTGGCCGACGCAGCGGGACTTGCACAGGGGGCCCTCGTGTATAAACTTCATGTAGACTTCCAAAGCTTGCGAAGGTCAGTGAGTGTTGCTGGCCGTCTTACCTCTCTCTCGCTTGGCGGAAGGAGTGGTCGCAGTCCTCGCCCTTCGTCTTGACCTTCCGGACCGGCAGCGCCGACTCTCCTGGGAGGCGCTACGTGCAGGCCGGACTCGAAAAGAGTTTCAGAGGACGTGTGGAGTGGCTGGAGCTGTGGAGCTTTTCTGTGCAGGCAGAAGGACACATGAGCCTGACCCTGACCTTCATCAACCAGGCGGCAGACAGGGCTCTGACTAAACCTCTAGGGCCGAAGCTGACTCACGGTGCCTTGAGGCAGCCTTGAGGCACATGGGGAGCAGTGCGCAGGGGCCCTTCGTGAGCTCCTTCAACATCGGCAGCTGAGCTGCACGGAGTCTTTGGCTTGGCTAAAGAGAGCAAGCTCATCAGTCGCAATGTCAGAGTCAACGTGACCTCGCTCCGGATTGCCGGCCATCTTTCTCCAGGCAGCGATGAATGGGAGGAGGTGCGTAGCGGCGTAGCCATGGCTGTAGAGGCGGCGGTCTTGAGCGGGACTTCAGGCCACGCAGACCGTTTGCGGCATCGTGTTTCGTGAACTGTGGAGCAGCGACCAGGCCATCCACTTGGCGCTTTGCTCGTTTGTGTCGTGCTTTGCTGCGCTTAGCTGCTTCTTTCGAGGCGAAAGGCTTCCCCCTTCCGAAGGGTTGCTTTTACCGCGGCTTGACAGTTGACATGCCTGGGACCTGGAACCTGCATCAAGTCGTGACTCGAGATGGGAAGCCGGGTACAGACGGAGTTGGAGTGGCCCCGAAAGCTCACCAAAACATGCCCTGCAACCGGCCATGCTGGAGTTGCTTCAGGCGTGAGATTGTCATCATCTTCGAAAAGCGGAACGGGTTGTCGCCAGATTCGCTCTGCCCTCAGCGAAACTAAAGCCAGTTCCCAGAGTCTCGAGCCACGTGGAAGTGTCCTGGGCCTGACCGCACCATAAGGTCCTATCAGATCGTTATGAATGCCCAAGCAACGAACGAGATGGTTACAGACCAGGAGGCAGGCGTTTTTCCTCTTGGTTGTACTGCTTGTTCTTGTGTGATTTACCCTGGCGGCTGCGTGTCTTTGCAGAGTCTCGTCGATTTCATCTGATCTTCGATCCAGCTTTGAAGCAGTAGTATGTCAGCGTGCACATGTTGAGTAGCAGACATCACGGCATGGTACAGAGGTGCGAGCCCAACTAAGCGAAAGGACGCGCAGCGCAGTCGCACAATGCTGCGCAACGTTGAATCCTGTGCAGACAGTCTACTTCCAAGCCGGTTGATCCGTATCTCTAGTCTAGCAGCGATGGCAGACGGTGATAGCTCGCAGGATCAAGAGTTTTCAGAGCTGCTGGGATTCTTGCAAGACCAGAAGCCCGAAGTGAGACGCTTTGCGGCAGAAGGCGTTCTAGGCCAAACGGAGGACACTGACTTCCTGGACTACTGCCGCCGGAATCCGCGCAAAGCGGCAAGGCCCCTTCTGCGTTTGGCGGAGAAGGCCGAATCAGAGGTTTCAGAGGCGGCAGAGGCCGGAGAGAAGGCCGGAAGCTCTCAGGCTCAGAAGGCAACCGCTATCCAAGCTGCCAGCAGCATGGAAGCCTGTGTGTCGGCTCTGAAGGCTTTGGTGAACCTCTCCACCATCCCCAGCGTACAGGAAGAGCTGGTCTCCCTGAATGCGCCAAAGCGCATCACCGAAGCCCTCCGATCGGGTTGGTTGGAGGGTCGAGCAACGATGGCTCACTGGTATGCCATGCTACTGGCCAACATCTCTACGAGCGCCAAAGGTCAGCAGGCTTTATGTGGCGATGAAGGTATGCTTAAGTTTCTGGTGGCTGCGTACGTGACTAAGCCACGGCCAGATGCAAGGGACGGCTACGAGGATCCCCTACTTTGGCTCGGAAGCTTGCTGGTCAACGTTTTGGTTCTACCCGAAGGACGCAAGCTTTTCGCGATGGGAGAGAATCATGCACTTACCACGATCTTCAGCGAGCTGGCAGATCGTGGCCGAAGACAAGACATGATCAATGCGGTCAAGAACACTTGCTTGGATTCAGACTCTTGGATGCAGCAGATTCTTGTGGTGAGACTGGTGAGCAAGACCAAATGGGCGGAAGCTCAGGAGTGTCATCAGACAGTCATCACAACAGATCTGATAGCCCAGATGGCAAGGCTCGGAGTTGTGAGTCCTTTCGGCGGCTTCTTACTCGTCTCGTGCAGGTTCCTCTGCCCCTGGGAGTCTTTGGATGCTGATGCGAAGTCCATGCTACCGGGAGCCTTGAAGGAGTCTCTCGAGAAAGATGGCGCTTCACTCACAGGCAGCACGTGCAGAGAATGCTTCAGGGTAAAGGGCTCGGGTACCCAAACGAGCATGCTACGGCATGGGGGCAGCATTTCTAAACCTTTGCATTCCGCTGTCTTCAGTTTTTGTTGTGGTTTTCATGCATGCACCACGCATGCTCAAGGCGATGTTGCTGTTCGGTCAGCTGCTGCTGTAAGTTTGATGGGACTTTGTCGCTCACTTGCTGGTCGAGATTATCTCCGAGCAAGCGGATGCGAGCAGGCTGGATGAGGGGGGCCATGCAAGACCGGGATGATCATAATGTGATCGGATAGACTTGGATGCTGTCACAGAACATCAGCTACCTCAAACGCCTGCAGAGAGCAGCTGGCATCCTGCAGGCTTCGGCTGTACGACTCGTCGGTTTCTTGGACTTTGCTTGTCGATGTCGTGGTCGGTCTGTGACTTCTTCGTGTGCTTCTAAGCTTGATTTCTGCCTCAGTTTTTCTTGGCATGCTTTCGCTTCCGCGTTCGAACTCTCTCCTGTGCTCACTCTCGCAGCTTGTCCGTGTCTCTCTCCTTCTCTGTCGACTCGCTGTTCGTCCTCCTTCTCGTTCTCGTTGCATGAACATACTGTTTCGCTTCCACTCGATACGACGAATGGTCTGCGTGGTTGTGACACATCGCCCCCTCACCCCCAGCCCTTATGCCGATGCCATACCAAAGGCACCACGTGGGCTTAGAGTTTCTTGTGCTAACAGTTTCTCAGGTGTGTTCCATTTGCTCAGCCAAAAGCCAAGAGTTCCGCGGTGTAAATGCACCTGGTGATCTAGTTTGTCCTAGTTTGAACAGGTCTTGCGTGCATGGCACGCCGAGGAGACCGATGGCACCATCAAGGCGCCTTTATGGCAACAAAGAGAACCGCAGATGGCTGCCCTTTTTTGAGCAGGAGCAGATCGACGTTGTTCTTCCTGCCCTGGTGCTGTCCGAAGACGAGCTGAAAGCTGAAGAGGACAAGCTGGTGGCACAGGAGAAAGCGGGCGAGACCGGACCAGCAGATGATCCCTGAATCTCCGAACCGCCGTTCTGTCCTATGCTCTTATTGCGCAAAGAGCCCAAGCCCAAGTTGCCCGACGGACCAAGTCCAGATCCACGTGCCTTAAGTCTTTAGCCGGACCGGCTGTCGATGGAACCGCTCCAGCGATGCCTGGAGCAGGCTCGTCGTTGATCTGGCATGTTATGCCCGGTTTCGTACGATTTTTTCGTCTGCCTGACAAGACGCTTGGGTTCTGTTGTACAGTCACCGAGCCGAGAGCTGTGGATGACACAGGCAGTGTGTACTCACTGGACAGTGGATGTGGCAGAAGCCATTTATTTGCACATCAGTCGACATTTGACTGGCATGATCAGACAAGAGTAAGCTGACTTGCTTTTGCGGCCAGTTGTTCTTCATCAGCTCCAACGATGACCACGAGGGCTACAGATATGCCCCGCTCGAGGCAACTAGATCCTGCGTCCACAGTGCATCACAAATCCCATGTAACTCCACACAAACTCTTGTGTGCATAGGCATATACAGTCCTGCGCAGCTCCATGTGGCTAGAGCGGGCCAGCTCTATTGCCATATTTCTTTGGTGTGGGCTCGACAGGTTGGCCACATCTTCACGAATGAAGACACGCTCTACCAGCTAGGTGCCATTTGCATCGCAATGCCATCTTGTGGAAGCCGCGTGTGCAGCCTGCAGAGGTGCCGGCAACAACGATCCTCAGTTTGCCCCCGAGGGCGGCATTGTCGCTCCGCCGCAGTTGGCGATGTTGGCGGTGCTGCAATGAAATGGAGATAAGAAAGAGCTATGCAAGAGCAGAAAAATGATCCTTGCAGTCTCGTGCAATGGAAGTGTGCTGAGGAGATCATTGGAGGTGATCAGGAGACAAATCTCGTATCGTTTCGCTCCTAATTCCACGTCACAAGTTCAGATTCTGGCCAGGTTGCGGGATGCTCCGTTGCTCCTTGAATCTGCCGAGGTTGCAAGATGGCTCCACCAGGCTTCGCTTGCAAATGATGGGTGGCGAATACTCCACTGCCAAAATCTCCAGCTGCAGCCTCAGAGCAACTTCAAATGACTCACTTTCTTGCACGTTTCTCAAGACGTCCCAGAAGGTGTGCCGGGAAGCCTGCAGTCTTCGGAGGGCACGAAGTTGATCTGGCACTAAGGAGGCAACTATCTGAGCATGTGGCTGGAGCCGTTGACGGCTGCAGTCTCAGAGCGGTCACGACAACTTCAGCAAGCATGTGCTGTGACAATGATGGGATCGACAGGCATGGCAGCTGCCTGAAACGTGTGGAGATCGAACGGATACAAGGCTGCAGTCATGCTTGCAGCTACATGTACGTGCATGATGCGGAATGCTTTTTGGGCGGATTTCTCTGATGGAGACTACTTGACTACCTCTCTCCAAGATGCTTGCAAAAGCAATCGTGGCTAGAGGTCAGGTTGCGCATGCCCCTAGCTGCAAGCTACCTTCAAACGGATGAGTGGCGCAGGGTCGAGACTGGCAGCATCCGCATCCATTGTTTCGTCGTCTTCCTGGCTTTCTTGCACATGTAAGTGCTGCTCATGCAAGTGTCATCTTCGTGTATGACTGGTGAGCAACGGCCGCGGCTTGCATTTCGTTTGTTGTAGATGGGCCCTGCCAGCAGCACGAATGTGATCTTAGACTCCTAAAAGTTGCACCAGACGAGATGACTCTGAGAAGAGTGTAACCGCTTGTTAATCGCGGAGTTGACGGTGCCGACAAGCTGCAACACCGTCGCCAGATTGTCGGCAGCTTTCGCCGGTGTGGTGAAGTGGTCACCTGCGCTGGGATCAAGGCACCTTGTTGCCCGGTTTTTGTTCAGAGTCAGGATGTGCCGGAGACAGCGGAAGTTCGTGCATGTGCGGTGAGCATTCCGGTCCAGTTTCATGACAGGTTGTGCCCTTTGCAGCACAGGCAGGGCTTCCGTGGCTTACACATGTTGACCCTGTATCGAATCAAATCCAGGGCTCGTCCTTCCGTGGGCGGTGCTCCCCTTTCGCACAGGTGCCGATGATTCGCATACAGATGCCACCGAACATGAACGACCTCTTCGGATCGCTGGTGCCTCGCTGGGTGTGTGTGTGTGTGTCTGGAGACAAACCAGAAGAAGCTACCTGGCACTGGGCCAGATCTACGAGCTGGATGTCTACAGCCTGAGACTGCCATCTTCTGGTGTCCGTTCCTTGAGGCTTATTCAAGATAGCTGGATGGATCCCGCTTCTTGCCTGAGGCTCTCCCCCACCGTCTCATGGTGCAAGTGATGAAGGAAGATGGGACCAAGCCCCACTTCAGGCAAGGCTGCCTCACTGCACGTGCACTCTGACACATGCGATTAAGTGCGCAGCCGCAGGGTGGCCACCGGTCGCTTTTACAACGCGCCGTGGCCTCAGGCATAAAAACAAGTGCAGTCTAGTGAGCCCAGTGGTAAGCAGTGAATCATGGTCGCAGCCGCAGCAGACACCCCTGCTACCATAGTACGTATTTTCAGAGCTGGTAATGCTCTTTCGGGTTGAACATGCTTCTGCAATATCGGTATTTGTTTCTCTGTCTGGTTGTGCTTTGCATATGGTCAGTACTGCTGCTGCCTTGATGATGATGGGGATAGATGTTGCTGTCAACGAAGACAGCCGGTACTGCGACATTGGCACAACTAGTCTCTAAGCATCCTTTAGTGCCCAGGCCAACTCGTAACTTCGCGACGATTGGGCGTGTTCTCAGTGCACCTCAGGTCCATGTCGTGTCCTTTTCATGCACAACGAGTTGCTGCCCACATGTCTCCTGCCAGATGGGCCTCGAGCCATTCGAAGGAGTGCAAAGTCACGTTCTCTATGCTCGGGCCTGACTACGTGAGAGTGCTAGTCATCAGTCTGTGTTTGTCCGAGACCGAGAGTGGAGTACGCATTGCAGGTGATGCTTCAGATGGCTGTGCCGCTGCGCGGACAGGACAGGACGCGGTAGACAGCTCAAGCCATCACTCCAGTGATCGTTGCATGAACTTGTTGAACAAAGCGTGTGCGTGTTGCGCTGCAGAAAGACATGCACGGGTTCACATGCCAGTCGAAAGCAACTCAGGCCTGCGCCGAATGCCCGTCCTGGCTCCTACTTCGTGATCAGGGCCCCGCCAGTTTGGGGCTTAGACACGGGTCCACACCCCCTAACTTCACAGAAGGCGATTCGTCAACGCTGCGACGACAAGACACCCACAGCCAATGCCTGCAGTGCCAGGGCTTCCGGATGCTACAGGCCGTCGAGGTGAACCACACAGGCGTACTGCCAGTGCTTGAGAGATGTGGCTGAGTCATCGCAGACTCTTCCATGCACAGGGGGTGACCTTGGCATGGTGACTTTGACGCCAGATGGTGATGCGGCACCAGAGCTGCAGATGTGTCGAGTTTATGTAGTGTCTGGGGCTCAGGCTGTCGTCCTGTGCTGAGGCATCGCGCCTGAACAACACCATGGCACAACCTGCTCCAACCGGCTTTGGAACGTACTGCCCTCGGCCTCACGGTGGAAGCAGGAAGCGACAAGTACGAGCGCAGACTCAGACTCGAGGCCCGACCTTGGGGGTTGGTCGATGCTTGGCGAGGAGGCCACGTACGCCCTCCTTGCAGGGAGCCCCAGCTGAGCACAGGCTCTTGAGTGCCATGTCGGTTCATGTAGCTCCCGTCCCTTCTCATGTTCTTTCAGCGTTTGAAGTGGGGACCAGGTCTTGCCACAGATTCCTGCAATCCCCTGTTTTTCTCTGCCACCTCAGCTGGCAGGATGATGGATTTCTGTCTTCCATCATCCGCCTCACAACTCCGTTTGATGTCGAACAGAATGTGACCGATGTCGCTCAGGATCGCTCGCTCATTCCTGCAATGTCGTCGCTCGTGATGGGTGCAGACCTTACATGTGATGCTTGGCCAGGGTTCAGCTGGGTTGCAAGTGCATCGCTCGACTGCTGCTCAACAAGTGTTGCAGCTCACAGAGATTCACAGACAAAGAACGACTGCAACTTGCAGCAGTGACAACCGGTCTACAGCCAAGCAGCAGCTACAGCATGTTGGCACTCCCGTGTGCACGCGCGAAGGCGTTACGACTGCTGAGGCTTGCGTGTGTACCCTGGCAATACGAGCATGCCCATCACCAACACCCTGAACTTGTGGTCTGTGCAGGCGGGCGAAGCATGTTGGGCATGTTCTGGCCGGCTTACAATAGACGGTATTGTAAACAGCTGCCGAGTGGGTCTGGAGCAGTGCGAAGTGGCCGGAAGGTATATTCTCCTGGAGACCACAATCTCACAGTGGTAAACTTCAGCGTGACGTCCTCACACACCTTCTACTCTTTCAAGATATTCCTATGCATGCTTGTGACCGAGGCGACATTTTATCGCACAGGCCTAGGAGGAGTGCCAGTGCTGGGACGGCTCGAGAATGTTTGAGCCCAAGCCCACCGGAAACAAGATCCCCAGCCAAAGTCTGACCTTTCTCCGCACTCTCGCTGTGCAGGCCTTGATCCAGCCACTGGACCCCATGGTTTCCCTCATTGCAAGCGCGCCGACCGTGCAGTCGCACCGCCGGCTTGCTTCATTCCTCATGAGGGCTGTAGCGGGAACCCTGCCGCCGCGCTTTAGAACATTTTAGAACACACCAAGCACATGTCAAGGCTCAGCGTGTTCTTCAGAGCCGTGGAAGATGTCAATGCAGGGGGGTCTATCGACGTGGAGGCACACCTGGATCTAAGTGTAGTTGGGCTTTGCGTCAATTTCAGGTCGATGTGAGCAATCGTTCCACTGGATGTGCGATGTGATGGGTGACTTCTGGTGAGCTTTGGTGTCTGCAGCCCTTTTGAAGGCTGCACTCCCTACTAAGAGGATGAGACTAGATGAGCTCGTTCACGATGTCTTCCGGTCACCGTGGCTCTTTCCAAAGAAGAGCGGACTGAAGCTCCAAGAAGCCAAGCGCCATGTCGATCGAGTCTACGGTAGGCCTCCCGGCACCTGGCAGCTTCTGCACGTGACTTTCCATCCGATTCAGAAGCCGACCAGACAGCTCTTCGTGGGCCTGCTGCTTGTGTTATGGTTAATCGCCTACCCCGCAGCTATGAAGCTGCGATGCAGCCTTCTGGCCCTGTCGTACAGTTTCATGGAATCCTGCTTCACGCACTTCGAGCGTGGTCGGTCCTACACCAGTGCCGCACAGTTCGGAGCCAATCTGATCTACATGCCTGTTTTGGTGGATGTGTACGGTTACTTTCTCAAGGACTTGACCTGTTGTTATATTCTGCTCTTTCCACTAAATATCTGGATGCTAGAGATCGTGCAAGGGTTTTTGATCTGCTTTACTTTTGGTCACAACGTCGCATGGTGCTATGCAGACTATTCGGACGAGTTTTTCTGGGGCTTCGCCCGTGTTGGCCATGCTATTTGGTGGTGGGGCCTGGGATTCCTCCTGTGGATGTTTTACCCCAGTCTCTATGCCGTGACCAACCAGATCGCAGGAGCGTAATGTGCAGATGCGCAGCCATTCGCAGCCTACATCAACGCGACATATACCCAGAGAGGGGACCCGAGCGCTGAAGCAGGCACTCCGAGGGACCCAAGGCATCTCGCATCTCGCCGTCCTTGGCCGCGGAGTCAGCGAGCAATCAAAAGGGTTTGAAGCCGCTCAAGCCGCCAAGTCTTTATGACACCCTTGCCCCCGCCCTGTGCTGCGTGTACTCGTGCTACAGTTGAGAGGCACCTCGTGTCTTCGATTTCGGCGCAGCTTGCCAAGCCTCTGATCTATCCGACGGGCCATGCCCTTGGTTTTCGAATTTTCGCGAAGACTCGACTTGCCGGCCGGCTGCTCTTTCAGGTACTATGTGACTGGTCCGGTTCCTTCAGTCCATCGTCTTCCCGAGATCATTCGCCCGAAGCTTAGCGTGAGCGTTCGCCTGCAAAAGCTCACTGTTTTCTTTTGGTAGCTGGTGAAGTGAGGGTTTCGTAGCTGCTCGGGAGGTTGTGAAAGTCACCGGAGCAGTGGCGTTCAAACAGGCCCAAAGCTTGCAACGCAACACGCCGCGACGCGGTGCCGAGCCACTTCGCCAGCCGCTGCTGTGCAGGTCCGTACCATGTGGCTCGCATTTTCATAGAGGGACCGCCTCTTGACGTGGATATGCCCATGGATGTGACTTGCACTTTGAATGTGCCTCTGTGAATATCCTTGTGTGCATGTTGTGAGGTTGAAGGGAGTAAACATCTACGGCTTCTCGATCATTGCGAGAAATCCAACACTTGATGAAGTTTCGCAGGCCCAGCTGCTGTCCACTGGCCCCAAGATACTGCAACAAATTTGGAAGACACGCCCGATGTGGCAACGTTGCGTATCAGATCCTCTCCTTGAACGATCCGTGGTCCGATGTGGCCGGAATCTCAGAGGAGCACGGTTTGCATACCCAGATGCATGCAGACTTCAATGTGCGAGCAAGCTCAAGCACTGCGAGTGTATCTGATTGTACATACGCCCGTCTCAAACGATGGCATGAAAGTTACAGGCCCTGTGTGACAGTGGCAGTCGAAGGGCCCTGCAGTTGCTTGACTCGTCGCTTGTGCTACCATCAGCACTTTGTCTGTCGCCAGCTTGACTGCTACAAAATATTGTGGAGCATCTCCTCTTCGTTTAGGGTTTAGGGTTTGAAAACGGTTTGCAGCACAGTAGCAGAGCTGAGCTCGGAAGGTGCTACCGCGCGATCACGCACCTAAACTCACTTGCTGCATGCACGCCAGCCAAGCTGTGCACCTCTCGTACCGAGCGGGACACACCAAGCCTTGCGTCCTTGCTCGTGGTTGCCTGTTGAAGAGGGCTTCAGCTTGCCGCATCATGCCGTGCTTGACTCAGGACTGGAACATCACAACACGTGGGCCTGTGCGCTTCGCAGATGACGCGTTTAGTCTTCATGGAATCAAGAGCCTGGGCCCAGGAAGGTTCTCCTGTTTGTGCCACTTACGGCGGCGCACCTGGTGCTGCAGATGGCAGTGGCTCCTGGTCCGAGCCCGAGGAGAAGCTGAGGCACGATCTCAAAACAAAACCGGCAGCTGAGGCGACTTGTGAACAAGTCCATTCCACCGAAAGCATCCGTCAGCCAGAGGCCAAGCCACGAGCCCGTAGTCTCGGACCAGCGGACCTAAATTACGGCAAGCAGCAACGTCACCGCAGGGACTTGAAATGCCAAGGTGAGGCGTTGGCTACGCCGGGCCCTGCCATTGCAGCCAGCCATCTCAGAGTGTTGCATTCTAATTGCCTGTCCGGAGATATGAGCCAAGTTGAACTGTAGGGACACAGCTTCAAGTTCAAACTGGGATCGGGGCCATTTCTCGGTTGATCGTGCCTCTTTGAGGGTATCATGTGCGTGTCTGGCCAGTTGGACCATATGGCTCAAGTCTGAAGTGCGACGAGCCCTACGCATGCCGCCACCTCAGCCCACCCGTAGTGATAGCAGATAGAGTAGAACCCTTCCCATCACGAAGATACCTTTGTGTTAGGGTTTTCGCATCATGAAGTCCAAGCGGCCAATCTTTCAGTCTTTCAGCGCAGTAACACAACTGTTCGATACCACGATGTAAGTTATCGCGGCCGTCCGCTCCCAGCAGCAAGAAGCTTCAGCAATGCTTCTCGATGCGCAGACCAAATGGAGCGAGGCAAGACCGAGCCTGGACTATGTAAGACTTGGAGTCAGGCAGACATCCCTGCTATCCAAGTGCCGGCAGGCCAAGTCTGCACATCCGGTGCGACGCTCGATCCAGAAGGCCTATCGTTGCAGTGAGATCAGACTCCGACGTAGAATTCTAAAGACAATGAACAAACTTATGATAATCTTTCAATCCCGGGCCCCATGGTGTGTTCCCGAATCTGATGCAGATACGCGTCTGCACTCCAGAGAACCGCGCCACTTGGCCAAGAGTACTCGCAGATTGCCCAATGTGGTCTTGAATCAGCTTGACGAGAAAACATGTCCAGATGCCCATGTGCGTTTTGCGACTTCCTCTGAAGGCGTGTATCAGGCCTCAGACAAAAAGTCTCGCTCTCGTTCTCTCTCTCGTTCTCGCTCTCTTGGTTTCTCTCTCTCTCTCTCTCTCGCTCTCGCTCTCGCTCTCGCTCTCGCTCTCGCTCTCCCTCTCCCTCTCGCTCTCGCTCTCGCTCTCGCTCTCTCTCTCTCTCTCTCCCTCCATCTCTCTCTTTTTATCTGCATCTCCATCTCCATCTATATCTCCATCTCTTTCCATCTCCATCTCTTTCCATCTCCATCTCCATCTCCATCTCCATCTCCATCTCCATCTCCATCTCCATCTCCATCTCCATCTCCATCTCCATCTCCATCTCCATCTCCATCTCCATCTCCATCTCTCTCTCTCTCTCTCTCTCTCGCTCCATC
>CAJNDV010000003.1:103363-118766 GCA_905221635.1 Symbiodinium sp. CCMP2456
GCTACGAAGGAACTACAAAGGAACTCACTCGCTCTCTCTCTCTCTCTCTCTCTCTCTCTCTCTCTCGCTCCATCTCTATCTCCACCTCCACCTCCGCCTCCACCTCCACCTCCAGCTCCAGCCCCAGCTCCATCTCTCTCTCTCTCTCTTTCTCTCGCTCGCTCTCTCTCCGTCCACATGTCTACAAATCTGCAAAGGATGCATTGGAGACTGAGATGTTCGAGATCCTGACTTCGCGAGAGGTCGAGCTGGGAAGCTTGCTTGATCAGGCACGCAATGCGTACAGAATCGAAGATTCGATATGTAACCCAGACGAAGTGAGCTGTGAACTTCTTGACACAGGTTCGGATGGAATGTAGCCGGGCTTTGGAGATTGCAGACAAGCGGGTCGCACAAGTGCTGAAGCAGCGGGAGGAGGAGGTGGCTTGCCGGCATGTTAGCCATCCCGAACCTGCTAATATGCCAGCTTGCTGACTTGGATATTGCATGATTAGTTGGACTTCGTGAAAACTGGTGTCAACCCGCATCCCGCCAGGAAGAGAGAATGCGCAAGCCAAAAGAAACTTTGCAGGAGACTGCAAGACCGCTTCGAGCATGGCACGTGGCCCTTCTTCTGTTCCTGCTGAGTAGGAGATGGAAGAGATGCTGGCAAGCTTTCGCCAGAGCTGCTTGGAGTTCGAGGTGAGCAATGGTTGCAATGATTGCAATATGCGAGTCCGAGTTGGTCGCAGGAGCTCGGCGCAGAGGGCACGGTGTCTCCCGACCAGGCAAGAGGCGGCGCTGCCGATGTGGCGCGACTTGCCTCGTGCGCCCAGGTCAGCACTGCAGAAAACAATTTCGAGGAGTTCAGTTCGAAGGCCAAAAAGTTCCGTGACGAGCTCAAGGCTTCCGTCGCATCGCAGCCGCAGATCCCAGCCCATCGTCCCCTGCTCGAAGGAGTTCGTGCAGGAACACTCAAAGGAATTCCAGAATCAGACGCTGCCGCTTGAAGTACGACAGGGCGGGAAGCCTAAGCTCCGAAGGCAGATCAGCAGTGTGGTCGTCGTCCATCTCAAGCCACGTGCTCAGGCTGGCTCGAAAAGGTCCGCACGTGTGCCACAGCCAGTAAGGAGGTTCGTGCTGGAGACCTGGTTTGTTGCTATGGGTCCTGTTCCTGTTGAAGGCCGATGAGCTTCTCGAGAAGAGCCGCACTGCTCTCACAGAGGCAAAGAACCTCGCAAAGAAGGAGTGCTCATAACTGAGTGCTTGCCATGGCACTCGATCCTGATAGACATACTGACATACTTACTCCGTCTGTTGGGTTTTCCGGCTTTTGATGCCTGCAATGAACCTCGACATCGGCAACTGATTGCACTTACCTGTCAGAGAACCCGCTGTCCTGACAGAGCAGCGTCTTTGGGTTCCTGGTCTGCCGTCCCCGATGTCGCTTCGAGGGATCGTCAGGCAGGTAAGCACGGCGTGCTCAGGAGTGCTTTGCGAAGGCTCGCGGTTGTTGGAATCGGATAATGTCGCAAAGCCGGACTGACTTGTGCACCTAGAGCGAGCCGAACATCGCAAGCTCTTGTATCATCAGTCATTGGTTTCCCAAGATCTGTTGGCTTCAATCCGGCAAACAGAGCCTGAAAGGTCCAACATCTGAACATCCGAGGAGAGACTTGTACGATTGCTCGGCGTGACTGTGTCGCCTCTGGGTTAAGCCATTGAGCCATCTGTGTCATCATGACAACCATCGTCTTGTTTCCTCGCTTTTGACGCAGTTTTACCGAGTGGGCATGCTGCAATGACTGCAGGAACTCCTCAATGCAGCCAAGACACGCTTGGATGCGAAGCTTCAGGAGGTGCCCAAGGCTTTTGCCCAGGCCGTTTGATGTCTTAAATCTGACTGAAGAGCAATAAGCATGGATTTCGACGGACGTGCAGATCCTTTGCAACTGTTTTGGGATTCGGCGTGCAGTTGGCAGAGTAAGATGTTTCGTGTTTTGATGATGCAGCACAGGCCCAGCAGCTTGTAACCGTGTGCGAGCAGAAGGTGCCTGCCGGGAGAAGGATTAGGATACCATGGCTGCAAAAAATGCCTTTTGTGCTTCGCTATGTTCTCTGAACAGGCAGAGCCCTTCGTCGGCATACCCAAGCACAAGGGTAAGGAGGAGCACGAAATGCAGTCGATTGCCAAGGACGGCTGCAGATCTGGGAAGTTCTTCGGCCCAGAGACGTGTGCAGCTTTCGCAGGTATAAGCAAAAGTCCTATTTCCACAGGAGCTCGATGAGATGGTCGGCTCAGCCAGCAATGGCGTAAGCTCTGCAAGAACAACGCTAAGCTCGCAGTCGACGGATGTAGAAGTGGAGGACGAGATCAAGGAGGCCTGCATGATACCGTCTCCGCATGGGATGGATTCTGTGAGGCTTGGAGTTTTGCTTCCTACCCTGTGTCATAATGACATCGAATTCTGCAATCGTATGAGGGAGTGCCCTGAACAAGCTTCATGGCTGGCAATTTCAGGGTTTGTGCTTCTTCATGATCAGCATTCGCCTGCGGTCCCTACAACCACGTGACGCCGAAGGATATTGCGCAGTACATCCAGGATCAGACCAAGCGGCTTCAGAGTCTTGTTTCAAGCGTGAGAGTTGCATCTCTATAGACTCTACAGAATCATGGAGTCTGTAGATCTCAACAGAACCGGCCGCAAGGTAGCGTGCTTCTTAGGTTGAAAGACAGACTGAGGATTCGCTTGGGCCAGCTGGACAAAAGAATCTCAAGGGTCCGAAACCTCGTGTCCAACTACCAGCGGCTTGCATGGTATTCAGACACCCTTCGTCCTGCCTTTAGTTGCTGCGGTCCGAAGCTTTCAGGAAGGATCTCCAACACGAGAAGAACAGCCAGATCATCCGCGAGATGAAAGCCAAAGCCTTCGACTTGATCGAGGTACGTTCAAGAATGTTGAAGACGGCAGAGTCCGGGCTGTATGTCCTGTTGGACGCACGGTTGAGGATTCTGCGCTGAATAAGAAGGCAGAGGAGGCTGGCTGCACGGACGTTCAGCTATCGCTGAGACTCTTCTTCTTCTTCTTCCTATTTTTCTTGTGGTGATGATTTTTGTTGTTGTTGGTGGTGGTGGTGTTTAGGTGGCAGTGGCTGCGGTGGTGGTGGTGGTGGTTGTGGTGGTTGTGGTGGTTGTGGTGGTTCAGGTTGTGGTTGTGGTTGGGTTGTCGATGTGGGTTCTTGTTGATGTAGTTCTTGTTCATGTTTTCGTTATTATTGTTTGTTGTTCTTGTGCTTCTTATTATTGTTCTTCTTGTCCTTCTTGTTCTTATCATTGTTCTTGTTGTTTGTGTTGTTGTTGGTGGTGGTGTTGGTAGTGATGGTGATGGTCGTGGCGTGCTGGGCTTGTTTGCTTGCTTGCTTGCTTGGCCGTTTTTGGTCGATGTGTGTTCATTCTCATGGCGAGTATTTGCGTTCTGCGTTCTGACGGGCCAGACAGCATGAATGAACATGATGCACCTGACTGCTCCTACGGATTGCGCTGCTTCTCAGCTAGCGACAGTACTAGGCCGGTGCTGCGGTCAAAGATGCTGAAAGCCAGTCAGAAAAACTCAGCAAGATGGAGACGATGGCGGTGTCCGAGCTGCAGGCGGGGCATGAGGGGCTAAGGCTCCCGTCCAATCTTTGGCTTTGGCATTTGCTGCCTGGCTGCCAGGAAGAGCTGCAAAGCTTGGAGGTCAGAAGAGACACTGATCCGGAACTGCCTGAAAACGCGATCCCCCATTGGTGAACCTGCCTTGGCCAGGGCAAGACTCAGGCGGCTCGGGAGAGCTTGGATGTCGTGACCCAGATGCTCTGCCCTGTCAAGGTCATCGGAACCGCAACACCATGTTTCTGAGCCCCTGCCATCACGATGCAGGACGTGGATGAAGACTTGAGGATGACCCTCTGCAAGCATGTGCTGTCCAAGAAAACTAGCATCTTGCCTCCATTTTGTATGCAGCCACCAAGTGGCAGAGTGGAGTTGGGCAGGCGCTCCTTTCACAGTTGGGTTCTTCTGCCCGATTTTGCTCTCGAGGCCTCAAGACGAAGTTGCTCTTTCTTGAACAACGCCTGAAGAGGATGAAAAGCCTGGTCGAGAATGGCCGTCTCGTGCACCTCGGCAAATGCAGCGCAACAGAGAATCGCAGATGATTTCGCCATACGAAAACGTGTGTGCCAGGACCACGCTCACATGTGGAAATTCGTGTAGTTTCCGGCTTTACTGAGAGTGCGTCGGCAGCGTTAGTAGTAGTACTTGTAGTGGTAGATGCCAGCAGCAGTAGTAGTAGTAGTCGTCGTCGTCGTCGTAGTAGTAGTAGTAGTAGTAGTAGTAGTCGGGCCGCCCAAGGTTAATGAGCAATGAGTGCCACATGCCTCACAGGCCGAAGCCTCCCTCTGCCAAAACTCCAAGCTCTGAGTATCTCAGAATCTCAGATCAGGCACCTCTCAGAAGGCATTGGCAGTGTAACTCAGTGGATGTTTTTGCATACCCTGCAGCCAGTGCAGGGCGCAGGTTTTGATAAAATTCACTTGATCGGCCACCAATACGTCCTTGCTGCAGCTCGTGCTGCTTTGCCGGACTGCAAGAAGTGCTCTCTAGAGTGCCAACTCACTGCATTCCACTGCTAGGGGTTCGCGCGGGCGGTCTTTGGGGATCCGGCTTTCTGGCACCTCTCTGTTTTAGGGAATGTTTGATGGCACGGTGATTCTCAGCACATCGCCTTAGCCGAGTAGTTTAAGCACCCAGGATCAAGCAGAAAGAGGTCAGTCGCAGCAACGAAATCCACCTCAAAGCCTTGAAGGTGATGGATTTATTCCGCGAGGACAGCTCCTGACAGCTGCTCGAGTCCAATTGCTTAACGTCCCCCGCCTTTCAGGACCAGAGCGGCAAAGGCTTGGAAGGGCTCCCCTCGCAGGCCGGTTGAAATTTTGATTTCATGCGCCACTGTTGAAGCGTACTGCAGCTGATTTCGAGAGGACATTTTCGCCATCATGGATGCTGATAAGGAGACGAAAGCAATAAAGGATGTATTGCAAGACTGCTAGACTTGGACGGCGATGTCAATGTGTCGAGAATCAGATACTTCTATGGCTGTGCATGTCACAGGTGTGCTATCTAACGCAAGATGTCGCACGGATCCATGGCGCATGTGCGCCAGGACGGGGTCATTGGCAAGGATGACTTCCGCAACTTTTTCACCGAAGTCCTGGAGCTTGCCGACGAATCTTGCCAAGCAAGATGTGCGCCAAGAACTGCGAGAAACCGCTCAGAGAGAGTGATCTGTCAGGAGACGAAGAGGAAAGAGTTTCCCTCCTTGGAGGCTCGAAGACGCGAAGAGAAGTGCCCCTTAGTGCAAGCGTCGCTTAAGAAGCGCATCGCCGCGCATCACCGCGCATCGCGTGCACCGCGTGCATCGCGCAGGAGCTGTCGGAGCTGTTTGAGCGGAGTCTCCTCGAGGGCGATTCCGGCCTCCCTTTGAGCGTCTTCGAGCGCCTCCTGATCCGCTACGTGCAGGCCCGGGCAGTGGCCCCGCCCAGACTGAAAGAGTCGCTGCATGTGCTGCAGGTGGTGAGGCCGACGACGATGACGCAGCACAATGAGATCATGCTTGGCGAGGCGCAGTGCAAGCAAGCAGCGTGGGCGCATGGAAGTCTCAGCCCGCATTTGTTCAGACGGTGAGGGAGGTGAAGATGGGCGAAATCCTGGAGGTTCTCCAAGGCGGCTTTGCGTGAGCTACGCAGGTAACGGGAAGGACGGCTATAGCTCTTCTCCAGGCCCCGTCCTGTGTGGCCCGATGAAGCTCCCCCGACTACTTGTTCGGGCAACCTCAGACAGTGCGCTCGGTTGGATCACGATGTCCGGCAATGTCAGAATCCAAGAAAGTACGTCAGCTCGTCTGAAGTGTTCTTCGGTGGCCCACTGCACCGGCTAAGGCGGGCTCGGTGTTCTTGAAGGAGCTGATTCGTAGATAGGCAGTGCAGGCTGAACACGCAGAAAGAAGAATTCTGCCTCCGCTTCTGATGCCGCCACGGTTGGCAGACTTCCAGACCATCTTACTCGTCCTTCGTTGCAGTGTTGGAAGTCCCTTCGGCCAGACATTATGTGAAAGCTCAGGTGACGCTCACGTCTTGGCTACCCTTCGCCGTCAGGCAAGTAGCAACATCGGCTACTGTCCCTGCCTCAGAAAACGGGACGGCTCTTCCGCCAGGGAGCTTGAACTGTCTTGCCGAGGGTGTATGGAATTCGCGACGAAGCAACGAAGGTATGCAACTAAACCAGATGACCCATCCCGGCTTCGGCAGCAAATTATGGACACATTGCTGGAATTGAAACCACAGCCTCAACTGGGCTGCAGTCTGCAATTAAACCAAGTTCGACGATTGCTTTAGCCGTCAAGTTTCCTTCTCAGCCATCACTGGCGCTCACCACGAGCCTTCGCGCACACCGTAGCGAGCACGCTGTACTCACGGATGAAAGCACCTCTGCCTGAAGAGTCACCCGAGATGGTGTTCCTCCTGGATGTCGACTTTCAGGGTGCTCTGGAAATTTCTGCGCCAGTGGGCCGGAGGCTGAGATCGCTGAGCAGCCCGAAGGATTTCAGAAGTGGATGAGTTTGAGCATGCCACGGCACATGCCACGGCACATCAGGCTTCGAGTGGCTGTCTTCTTTGGTGCAGAAACAACCGGGAGCACCTTACAATGCCCCCGTCTCGGTCTTCACGGGGGAACACAGCTGAATTCATGTCGACTGTGTGCAGGAGACGTACACCTTCCAGAACTTACCAGAGGCCCTGAAGAGTTCTTAACAGGGAGATCACAGTGCGTGGGCTCTCGCTTGGCAGGTCAGTTCCAGCTCGCAAGGTGTGAAGCCCAGGTTTTGACTTCGTGAGAGCTCTTGAGATCTGTGCGTCCGAGCTTGCCAGCGACGCATTCTCGCACACGGCGAGAAGCGCCGATTAATTATTCTTGTGGCTGAGGAGCAATGCTGCGCTTTCTGGAAACGACATTCCTCAAGAACGTCCGCTACGGCTTCGAGGCCGATGCTTGGGAGCTGGTCGAGCGGCAAGTAGCTGTATCGCAACTTGCCATCTTGAGCCGGTCGCTGCGAGTGAGCCGGTGAGCCAGAAGATGCAGTCTCTCGAAGTGCCGCAGCCAGGCTCCTATATACGTGCCTGACGTTGGCCCCGTCACAAGCTTGTCGGCGCCGCTTGGGCTTCGAATCACAGTCGGGAGACAAGTCCTGTTTGGCGAGCCAGCATTGCAGCATGTTGCAGTGTTCTGCCCTGCCGCTCAGGTTTTACATCAGCCTTTTAGTCGCAGATCCTCTCGGCCGAGACCTCTTCTTTTAAACGTCTGATTTGGAGCTGCGGCGACTCACCGTCAGGTCCTGCGCTTCCAGAAGGCATAAGCTCCGTCGTCTCCGCCCCAGCTGCTAGGCTGGTGGGTGCCAGCACATCTGTGATGGCCCAATCTTAGATCTCAAGGAGACATGCTAAAAGCAGGGAGTATTCAGCACCTCGTCCGTGCCTCGCGTCATCTTAGGCCCTCTGAGTTCCAGCGTAGAGTGTGGATCCACGCGCAGTCTGCAGTTTGTGGCCATCAGTTCTGTTTCCCGAATCCGCACGAGCTTTGGCTTAACCGGCGTCTTATTCGCAGAAGCCCAAAAGGTGTTCGCGGATCCCGTCCGGGCAATCGTTGACTCGATGGCGAGGGTCGGTGGCTTAACAGCGGCGCAAGTCTTTAGTTGGGACACCGCGGAATCATGATTGCGTGACGTTGCTCTGAGTCCTCCAACAAACTGCCGGGAACGACTGCTGAGCTGATGCTGAAGGCATTCTGTTACTGTGTACTAATGTTGAAAACTGCTGATGCTTCGGGCTGTTGCGAGTTCCAGTTCTTAAGTGCAGGTGTAGCCTTTCGCCGATAGCCGCTATAGCTAGCCCTTATGCAAATGGTCATATAAAAGCAGCGCTCCAGCACCAGCTGCGGGCTCTGACGGCTCTAATTTTTCGTGCCTGCCCCGTGCCAGCTTCGCATCGCCACGATGGTGGAGATGCCTTCCGTGCTTGAGATCACGATGCCTCCGGGATACTCTCCCCTCCCAGGCCAGGGACACCGGAGACCGCAAAGGGTCAAAGGGTCACTAGCTCCGCACTCATTGGTGCAGGCACGAACAGGGATCAGTCATAGCTGCAGGATCACATGACGCCGGAGCTGCATAGTTTGACACTTTTGCTCCATTCATTCAGCACTCCGATATGACTGTATGACGTGCGACAGCGAGAGAGGTAGCTTCGTCTTGCTTGGTACCCGTTCTCTTGCAGCAGTGACGGGAAGTGCTCAAGAGGGACTTGAAGGCACCCGTTGTGTAGCCGCTAGCCACTGTAAGCTGTTGACAGACCAGGTGGGCAGTGTGGCAAAAGGCTGGGACTGCTTTGGTTCTGCGACAGCTCCAGGAGAGAGTTGTTCTGATCTGCGTCGTAATGAGGCCATGGCCTGGCCAACTGGAATTCAGGCCGAAGGGCGGAAGGGCAGCTTTCTGATAGTTTCCGTGCGCCCTTCAGACAGTCAAGATTCCATTGCCCCGCCAGTGACACAAGCCCGATCGGCTTGTCAACATGCAGCTTCGAGCGCGATGTCGCAGCCATCACTTACGAGCAGAAGGAGGCCCAGCAATGCAACGCACAGAGTCCGACGGTGGCATATGAGTCAACCGCTCAGTATGACGTCTTCCGCATCCGGATCACGCCGATGGATTCGTTTCCACTGATGCCTGGGCAGGGTCCTGGGTCCTGGGATTGTATTGCCAGCACTGTGCATACGGCAGAAAACCCACGCATTCACATACGTGCTGTTTGGCTACAGTTGACCCCAGGCTCGTTCAGTTTCGCATCGATGCTGCGACCTGAGCCGCGGCAACGTTTTCACTGCCGAAACAGATTAACTGCTCTGGGGGCAAGGGACACCGATTAGTCTGTGCCTTCACGTAGAAGTCTGATGCCACAGAATTCGGCTTGCTGAGATAATTAATCCTCCGGGAGAGCTGTCGTCTTTCTACATCGAGAACGAGCCTGCGCCCGGGCACGTGTCTCAGTGACTCAAGCGTGTCTGCAGAGCTTCGCATGGCCTTCACTCGCAGCACGGCATGGTCAAGCACAGTTACTTTTTCTTGCGCAGTTATGTAAGCATCCATACCCACCCAGTTTCCTGACTGCTACCTTGCTATACATGTTCAGGGCTCGAATCTGCGGCCCGGCCTGTTGGAGATTTCAGACTCAGATGCCGGGTTCTCGGTGGAGAAAGGAAGCAGCAGCTCTTGTGCAGGCAAGTCCTGCTCTTTCGTTTGTGTTTGCTTCGGGATCTGTAAATGTGTGACATCCTGTCGCTGCTGCTTGAAGAGTAGCTGCCGTGCCATCGCCTCCGGAACATGTGTTGGACCCCAGGTCTACAGGGGAATTGATCGACGCACCTCAGACAGTGGCCTCGGAACCGCCACCCTTTGCCACGGGCCAAGGATCGTGTCCTGCAGTGGTACGGACAGCTCACAGCGAGCGCTAGAAAAAAAACATAGGTAGCAGGGTTTTGATTGGATTTACTCCTTGTGCAAGCATGGCGCCTCCAAGGAGATGGCCTTGGGTGGGCCGCATCCTCGGAGCTGCGCTAGGGAGGATACGCTTGAAAACTCCTTCTTTTCGCGGAGGATAATGCAGATATGGCCGCCCGGGCGGAATGATCGGCCAAACAAGAACAGCAGGCCATTCCCTAATCCTCATTATGTATATAGGCTGTTGGATGCACTATGATGCACTGCTTCTTTGTCACTCTTGCACTTCCCGTACGATTGTGGCCATGAGTGACCTGCTGCAAGGCTTATTTTCCACTTCAGCCTTGGCACCGCTGGCCCGTACCGTGCAGGGGACTGTGTGTTGTTGCCGTTGCCGCACGCTTGTATTGCTTGGTAGGGCCGGGCACATGCCCGGTTGTCACATCAAGAGAGGACATGATGCCTGCCGGCGAGCTTGAGCTGGTTGGACCACCTGGTACAGCACAGACCTGAGAAGCGTCGGTGAGGATCGGACTAATTGGAGACCGGCAGAGATGCATTAGACCTTGCTCGCACTGATCTGAAAGATTGTCACGGTGGCTCAGATAATTCCGACGCGCTGTTATCATCTGGTTGAGCCGCGGCCCTGAGATTCACCGCAGTAGGTGCAAGTTAATCTGCGGCCTGACCAGGGTCGCACCTCGCATGGTGCTTGACTTCATACTAGTACGAAGCACCTCAGGACTCGGGTCGTGAACCTTTTCGGGAGTGTCTTCAACGCGACACAGCTGGGGGACCTCCTGGCTTGATGTTGCGACGGGGGAGCGGTGCTCGGGGTGTCTAGAGGAGGTGGCTCAAACGTGATCTTCCTATCCTCTGTCATGTCCACATTTTCATTCCTGGCCTTTCCGTATCGTCGGTCTTTGGGTTATCCGCACAGTGCGCGGAGCTGTGTGAGACTCTCTGGTGCGGACTATGCAGGTGATGTGATCTGAAACAAGTGGTTTATAGCGCTTCTGGTTCGGGACGGCCTGAGACCTGTTTCTGTCGTACATTTTCTGTCTTCGAGGAAGTGCCAGACACAGATAGTTGTGAGGATCCTACAGCTTCCAGCCTTGAAAAATTGGAAAGTGTGAAACACCCATTTCTCTTACGACCTCATGCTCCACAAGGAAGCGTTAGAAGGTTCTCTTGACAAGTTGGGCTGTCAGACTTGGGCTCCTTTGTGCCGCCAGGTGAATGTCTGGGACCCCAACTCTCCAGAGCCCACGGCATGTTTGGAGAACCAGTGCCTTGATTCCGGGGCAGTGCCTTTGCAGCAGGTCACCGGCTGCGAGGGCAACGGCGAGACAGCCCTGATCTCCTTGGCCCGCATCCCGGAGAAAGACGCTGAACGTGCCCCATGTCCGTCATAATGCTGCGATGCAGTCTCCTGGTCTGGTCGCCTCCTATGTCTATGCGCGATCACCTGAGAGCTGTTCCTGTTGACACACTGAGCCTCTGAACAGAGCCTCGCTGGCAGTGACTCAGCCCATGAGGTTCCGCATCGACATCGTGAATCCGGGCATCCAGACGGCTTCCAACTTCTGGACCATGACGCTCTTGGACCACTTTGCACAGCCAATACCTTCATTCAATCTCTGGGCCTTCCCTGAAATTTCCGTATCGAGCCTGGCTCGGAACTCTCGTCCCAGCTGCTACCAGGGTGATTGCGTCGGGGCCGGGGCAGGGGTGGCCATCCCTGTTCAGCTAGCCCTCCGGACGCAGAATGTTGTGTCGACCAGCGGACAAATGATTATCACTGCGCCTCTGGAATTTGGCTTCGACCCAGTTGCAAACGCACCTCTCATCGAGGGAGACAAGCAGACTCCTTGCTTAATTCGCGAGTACGAAAACCACAACATGTCGGCGCTCCCCTACACCTGGCGGATGGCAGAGACTGTGGCTGCAAGAGCTTGATGCAGCATGTCCTCGTGTCTTTCGGACGGAAGTTAGAGCTGCATACTGAGGAGCGGGATTGCGTGATCGTGGATCGAGGTAATCCACTTGACGGCACTGGGACCGGAGATACTCGCACGGTGCCTTGCCTGCCTCCATCTTCCTGCTGGCTGGGTTCCCACGGTGCTGCTTGCATACCGGGCTGGCGAAGGTCCGCATCATCGTTCGCTACCAATTCAACCCGGCTGATCTCAGACCACCCAAGGCAGACTGCGGACTAGCGAATGTGACCTGTGCCTGACAGTGAGTGTGCGGTCGAAAGCTTGTGACTGAGGAGAGCAAGCAAGTCAGAGTGAGGGAGAGACTGAGAAGGTCCGTGTTTCCTGCATGCTGCCGTCTTGTGACAGGCATTTCGCCCGAATGCAACCTTCGTCATTTACTTCTGGATCCATCCTCCAATGACATTTCGTCCACCAGAGGCACGTCGCAATGTGCAGACTCGTGTGCATGGGACGGCAGCAGCACTGTACATCCCTTACTTAACTTACTACTTCCAGCATCCAACGATCCGCCTGGTGGATGGTGGAATGTATGCGGAACGTGTGCAATGTCCAACAAGAACTCGCCTTGCACAGGGTTTCGCTGGCAAGCCACGCTTTGAAAAACTAACCAAAACACTTGCTTCTTGCTCTTAGCCCCTCATATCCAGGTCCCAGCTGCCACCTTTGCCTGCGACATCCTGCGACATGCATGACACAAGCACTCGTCCTTGACTCCGAGAGCTGGGGGGGCAGCCAAAACGTGTACTGTTTGCTCCAGGCCTGGATGCTTGAAAGCTTCAGCCCGACTGGGGAAGAGCTGGATATTGGCAGCGCGATGGGCTGGGAGGCCTTGCATTTCAACATGAGCCACGGTGACTGGGTCTGCTTTGCCTGAAAGTTCTGGAAAAAATGACCGGCCATCCCATGATCACACTTGCTCAGAAGGACGCAGGGCATGCCAAGTCGCGTCCCCTGCATGCAGGTAAGACGGGTGATGACTCTGTTTGAGCACAGTAACACCGGGGGCATCAACCAGTATCCTGGCCTCCAAAGGATTTGATGTCTAGCTCTTCTTTCGAAGTATTCTGCTGACTTTCAGCTTCCCTGAGCGTGTGTGGCATCGCACACTCGGCGGCAACGCAAGGTTTACGCAGACCATTACTCCTGCAGTGTCTGAGCTGCATGTTTAGAATGGGCAATGGCAGTACTTCTCAACGAGCTTTTTTTGCAAACTCGTTCTGACTGAAAGCTGAACTTGAGGACAGCGGTTGCAGTCAAGTGATGACAATGGCTGTCCTTGACGAACCTTGCTATTGGTGCAGCCCCTGGCCCAAGGTGACTGCTGGAAATGCTTTGGTTCCCAACTTTGCACGAGTCCTACTTCCCTTGACCTTCTCACAATGCTAGCTCATGACGGCTACTGATCCGTCACAATTCGCACCGCTCGCCGAACCTAGGTCATTGACTTTGTCCTGCCGGCGAATGCATGGCTCCAGGACAGACTTGCCTAGAGCCTCAGGCACCGAAACGCGTGTGCTGATGATTTGTCTTCATACACGATCTCCGATGCCAAGCCGCATGCCGCCGCGTGGCCAAGGTCTTGACGGCACCGAGGAACTTTCAGCTTCAGCTCGGATTCATGGATGCCAATTCGCGCGGTGCTTGAAGCTGTCTTGTGTGCTCTAGTGACTCTAGTAGCCGCGATGAGAAGAGATGAGTCGCCCGGAACTGGCTCAGGCCAACGCGGAGCGTAGGAGCAGTTGAACTGAAAATGACAGGGGCACTCCAAACGTCGTGCTCTTATATATACCAAAGCAGAGCTTTGCAAGTGACCATCTGATCTAGAATGTCGATGTAGGCCAGCGAACATGGCGTCTGCAAGCGATAGGAGTGGAGACGAAGAGCCTGGCCTCTGGAGTCTCTTAACGCTCTTTCCGTTCTGCTACGTGCAGAGCAGTGCTTCTGTGGTCGGCGAGACGAAGGTAGTCCACCTTCGCAGTGATGTGCCGGATCATTTGCCAAAGCCATCGCACGACCTTGCAGAACATGACACAATCGACACTACGCTCGGGCCCAGCCGCGACAAGCCAAAGTCCCAGCCCAACCTAATGACTCCGCGGCAGCACTGCTTCAAAGAGGCCGTCCAGCTGCCGAAGCTTCTCAGATACCCATCTTTACCCAAAGACTTCTTTATGGAGGATGGGAATGAGGAACAGCACGAGAAGGAGCTTCTGCTGAAGATGTTCCAGGATTTCACCTTGGACATGCACAGGGGCAGATACTTGACGCAGCTGGGTTCGAGCCAAGACTACTCCGTCATACATTGCATCCCGGCAGAGTTGAGCAGTTTGCCTCTGTGTGGCAGCACCTAAACCTCCCCTTCCTGTGAGAAAGATGCTGCGGCCACGTTTCCATGTGCTCTTCGATGCTTTCTGAGGTCAGGTGATGGACGACCTCCAGACACTAAAAGTGGATCAAGGGAGACCTAGCTTTGTTTCAGCAGGCATGATCGTCACAGTCTGCAGCTGCCGTGCCGTTAGTGCTTGCCAAATCAGTGACTGACTATGCGAGGAACGGATGCATCATCGAGTTCCCCTTGACGGGCGTCTCCAAGGTGTATCGCATTGTGACACTCTGCTTTATTGAGATGGTTCAATGCCAGCGACAGCGCGCACCTACATCGAAATTCCAGAGTATAGGACAGTCTAGATACGCAGAACATGCTCTGCCATGCTCTGCCTCGTTGTCGAGCTAGCTGGCTTTGGTCACGCCTACCTCTCTCTCGCTCTCTCTCCCTCCCGGGCTATGTGTATTTCTTCTTTTCGCTTGGACTGCTTGCCTCGTCGACCCGGGTCATTGCAGTCATGATCGCCAATCTCTGGCTTGCAGAGCCGGCAGAAAGCATCTCTGCTTGCTTTGCACCTCCGGCTGTTCCTGCTTTTCGTTGCTCTGCTCCACCATCCTCCTGCTTCGCAGACAAGTTGTCCCGTGGTGCTTCGCAGCATCGTGCACAGAGACGCGACTATAAGCAGAATGTCGAAGATCACAGCACTGCGCACTCCCAGCAACAGCCATGAGCCACCGCTGAAGGAAGACGGATGAGCGTTTGCTGAGCACTTCAACAACGACCACCTCGGTGAACGTTGTGCCTGGCTTGAGAGCAGTCGCAGTGTTGTGCGAAATGTCGCTGCTCCTGTCCTCCTCGATTTCTCTGAGGAGCACATAGTGGTTGTGGAATTTATGCGTCGGAAGTTTCTTGGCCGCAGAGCTCATGAACTGGGGGAGCGAGCCGAGCGTGCCCGTGCCAGGCTGGCATTCGTCTTCGCGGAAGTGGCCGAAGCCCAGCGCTTCTTAATCTGCATCGAACTCCTTATCAGACGAGCTCAGGATCCATGCAATACCCCGCTACACTCCAATCCTCTTTGATCCAGGGTTTGCTCCGACTGTAGCTTCAATGTCAGTTTCGGAATTCCCTTGGTGAAGCCGCTTGCCATTCTCAGAGCTACACGTGTGCACAAGCATGGACTACATCTTCTCACTGGACTGTCGCTTGTCGAGTCGGTAGCCACCGAGAGTGCCCCTTGGCAGTGTAGAGCCACCTTGGGTTTTGGATGCGCAGCTGGCAGGAGACGCGCGAGGCGAATCCTTTGGATGGGCCTTTGCGTGTACAGGCCAGGTGATCAAGCTGAAAGGGGTACTGTGGCACTGCCCCACATGGCAGGGTGGTAGTAGTGGTGGTGGTGGTAGCAGTAGAAGTAGGAGTAGGAGTAGGAGTAGGAGTAGGAGTAGGAGTAGGAGTAGGAGTAGGAGTAGGAGCAGGAGTAGGAGTAGGAGTAGCAGTAGGAGCAGGAGTAGGAG